>BQNB010012693.1:24078-76370 GCA_026074375.1 Tanacetum coccineum
TATGTATATATATATATATATATATACATATGTATATATATATATATGTGTGTATATGTATATATATATATATATACGTATATATACATATACATATACATATACATATATATATGTATATGTATATATATGCGGACTGTTTTAACCATTCTGTTGAGATTCAAAATTTTATAAATTCTGGAAGTATTTTTATAAAATGGTACATTTCATAAGGAATCCAATCATATAAAGAACTCGAAAAACGAAGCTATAACGAAGAAGTTATGATATTTACAAGATTACGATAATTAAATATATAAAAGTGTTTTTATAAAAGTAGTTTTATAAAAACTGGCACTGTTTCAGATCTGATAAAAATATATGGATATTTTTCTGTAATAGTACATCTTATGAGAATTTCAAGCATATAAGGAACATTCCAAACAGAATTAAAATGAAGGAGATATGACTTTGATATGATTTCGATAAATAAAATTTATAAAAAGTATTTTTATAAATTACAAGCTTATTGTTACCGTTCATAACAGATCACATAAATATTATAAATATAATATTTTGTTAGAATTCTCAAATACGATTCCATGCATATAAAGAACGTTAGAAACGGAGTTAAAAAGCGAAAGTTATAAATTTATAGAAATCATATACCTCTTGTGCACTATTTTCACAACCCCTTGTGCACTACTTTTACAAAACTAAAAAGTTGCTAATAGAAATATAAAATATGGTTTACGAGTGTTTTCGAGTCCGTTTGGACTATGAAAACGTTAAGAAATATTGTCGTAATATTTATATACGTTTTTTACTTTATAAAATATTATTTTCTAAAACAATTAAACCATTTATATGATATCATTATATAAACAATAAAATATTGAATCAGGTGTTGTTAACAAATAATCAATTATTAAACAAAGGTAATATGTTTACGGACACATATACTTGGTTATGTATTTAACAAAGTACAATTTAAATATTGTTTTGGCTTTTTAAATTAAACAAAAACTAATAGGTGGTGATGTAAGTCTATAGCTTACGATGTTGTATTTATATTAAATACATTATACTTATACGACCTATAATTAATTAGGTTGCATTCTGGATCGTTTGCGACGATTACTTTGTTGATTTTGCGATAATCACAACTTTCACTAGAGGTGAGTTTATAGCCCATCTTTCACTTGTTTTACATTTGCTTTACAAATCTCGAGGGAGAATACATGCTCGTTATAACTTGTTTACATATCCATTTATAATCTCTTTTACATACTCTTTTACATACTTGTTTATATACTTGATTTCGTAACTCATTTATATACTCGGATATATGAACGTTTACAAACTCATTACATGATTGATTACAAACTCATTTTCATATCTTACGGTGAGATACAATACTTGTTTTTACTTATGGACGCAACAACTTCACTTTTACTCGAATGATTATGGATTAGCTTAAATGGATTGAACTGTTAATTACTCGGAGAGTAAACACGATTGTTATAAAATAGATCTATTTGGGGATTGACAATCCCCGTTCGGGTGAGTAACTCTCACTAGTTCGAGATCGAACTAATGAACTTATACCATGTCGGAGCATCGAACTTCATATACTGTCTTTGGGAAGAGGCACCTAGTATGTCTTTGGGAAGAGGCACCTAGTAACTCTTACCTTGCCTTGAATAAAGTGGCATACTTTTAAGTCTACGCATCAGTTTTATGAACTTAGAGTAATCGTAATCACTCCTTACAATACATACTTGAAACATTTTGGTGATATTATGCTCATTACAATACATACTTGAAACATTTTATGATATTGTGCTCATTACAATATATACTTGAAACATTTTATGATATTGTGCTCATTACAATACATACTTGAAACATTTTGTGATATTGTGCTCATTATAATACATACTTGAAATATTTTGTGATATTGTGCTCATTACAATATATACTTGAAACATTTTATGATATTGTGCTCATTACAATACATACTTGAAACATTTTGTGATATTGTGCTCATTACAATTATCATACTCTTTAATCAATTGCGGTCCAACTTTTATACAAATCTTTGATCTCAACACGCATACTTATATTTTCGTGACTATCATAAGGTTGAAATGGTCATACATACTTTATAAATTTTTGATTCCAACATTTTCACAAACGCATTTTGTGTGGTTCGTGTTTACACGCATTTTCAAAACCTATATATTTGAGTTTATGTGTTGCAAGTCTTGTATGGGCGGGACTTGTAATACAGTAAATTTGTATATATAGTTTTTGTGATTTACATTTACATTTACAAAAACCTATAAACTCACCAACTTTATGTTGACACTTTTAAGCATGTTTTTCTCAAGTGAATTAGATGCTTGGCTTAATTGATATGTATTAGAGTCCAAACTTTACAAGATTACTTTTTAAATGACACATTTAGAGGTCGTTCTCTTATAGCTTGTGCAAAGGTACTCATGAAGTAACGCTCCCGGACATATTTCGCTGACCCAATTTGGGGGTGTTACAATCTTAACACGATGAAAGCTACGGCGTAGCCCCAATGGGTCAACTATAGTTCTTCATAAACAAGTATTCCTTCCCAATAATAACAAGCTACGGCGTAGCCCTAAGGGAACAACTATGCCGTAGTTTCTTCTTGAATATGATTTTCTTCTCCATAATGTCGTTTTTCGTCTCTTTTTTGTTCCGATGCCATAATTCCCTTAACCTGTAATATAACTGGATTAAGTACCAGATTCGTATAAAAATAATATGGAATAAGGCAATAAACATGAGAATTTGATATGGAAAAGTATTAACTATTTGATGTCATCAAGAACCAAATCCTGAATCACCAACTAGGATTTATGTGTGTTTGGGTACTTTAAAAAAGGATCCAAAGCAAGTGGTAGAGATATTCTTGGGTTGGATGGTTGTTTCATAAAAGGGACCTTATCCTAGTCAGATATTGACAACAATTGGTGTTGATGCCAGCAATGGTATATAATCAAAATTAAATAACTTTGTATTCTATAATCTAACTTATGAACATGTTACAGGGAATCATTTTAGCTATTGCAAAAAATATTTTCCAATGTTGAACATAGATTATGCCTGAAACATATACATGAAAACATGAAGCTGCAATAGAGAGGTGGTCATTACAAGGATTTGTTACGGAAGGTTGCAACTGCTAGAACCATAGTTGAGTTTGAAAAAAAGATAAAAGAGCTTAAAGCGTATAATGTTGGTGCATATGAGTACTTGAACAAGATTCTACCAAAACAATGGAGTAGACCTCATTTCACAAGTAACAAATACATTGTAATTTATATTCCTTTCATTATACTAAGTTGTTTAGTTAAGTATTTATGAAATATTTGTTTATAACAGGAAGAGCACATTGTGATCTATTCTTAAACAATATATGTGAAGTATTTAACAAATAGTTAGTTGATGGAAGGGAAAACCTATCATTGCATGTCTAGAATACATTAGGGAATACTTGATGAAAGAATTATCGTTGTTCAACAAGTACAGACTAAGTGTAATGGACCTTGTACTCCTACTATGAACAAGTTATTTGACTTGGTTAAGAAAGATGCAATCTAATACATTGCCACGTGGAATGGGGATGGGGTTAAAACATAGAGTTAGAGGACCACATTTAGATTAGTGTGCGATGGATTTGGAGCAAAGACTGTATTCATGTAAGAATTGGGAGTTGACTAGTCTTTCTTGTAAGCATGTTGTAGCAACAATTTGGAATGCCAAAAATAATGAGATGAATGTTGGTATACCAGAAGATTGGGTACACCCATGTTATAGGCTTAAAACATAGAAAATTGTTTACTCTTTCAAAATCAACCATTTAAATGGTATGAATTAGTGGCATGCTAGTGAACAAACTAAAACTCTCATACCTCCTATACATAAAACATAAGTGGGCAGGACAAGAAAGGAGAGAAGGAAGGGTGCTTTTGAAGCTGTCAAAGATGGTAAACGGACTAGGAACGGAAAAACGGTTACCTATTCTCAATGTGGTAATTTGGGTCACAACAAGAAAATATGTAATGGTCAATGTGGTTATGGCAAAATGAAAAGGACATATGGTGTTAGCAATAATAAGCAAGGGAGTACACAATCTCAGCCTTCTGTTACCCAATATCAAGTTCCAATTGAAGCTGGTATTACTCAATCTCAAAAAAGGGTCAAGTCAAGTTGCAGGTTCAAGTGCAGTGTCAACTCAAGGTGCATGATCAAGTCAAGGTGCAGGGTCAAATCAAGGTGCATGGTCAAATGAAGGTGCACGATCAAGTAAATGTGAAAGAAGGTTTAGTCCAAGAAAACTAACAAAGAAGACTGCAAGCAGATTTAGTCCAAGAAAAAGAATCAACTTCATCAGAGTTTCTTTTGTGTAACTGAATGAAACTTAATGATATGTAATGTTGTTCCTTAACTATCTTAGACAATATCAATAGTATTATGGAACTGTTTACTAGACTTAATGTATGTTATCATACACATTTTCACTCTAACACTTTGTGTGTTATCTAATGTATGATAATTTTATCTATCTATTGGTGCTTATTTGTTTTTGTAGATTCTTATTTTGACTTTTATTAGTCAAACAATATAAAATGATCATTTTCAACGGCTTACTTGTTGATTATAAATGGTCATTTTACCATTAGAAATGGTCATTTTGACCTTTTTAGTCAAATTGATCCAAATGACCTTGAATTGATCACTAGTTCAATTGAAATGGTCATTTTGATTTTTGTTAGTCAAACTACACAAAATGACACTTCAACTGTGATACTTGCTCAATATATGGTGATAAATGATCATTTTGACATTTTAAAGTCAAACTATATTTTTTGACAATTCAATCTGTGATATTAATTACTTTGCATTTCTTGCAACCAAATTTAACAGAAATGATTACTTTTATACATTTATAGCCAACTGGCAAACCGCCATTACAAGATTACCATCAAAAAAGTAAGCTAAACAGGTACATAACTTACCCAATATACACTAACCTTAAACAATTAGAAGAATTAAAAACACATTAAGGTTTCATTTGCTTTTTCAGAGGTTTTACCTCTTCATCTGGAGCCATGTCTGTAGAAGAAGAGGTATATCTAAAGTCTTCATCTACAGAAAAAAGATCGTTTGTTTTTTGTGCTATTGAAGTACTTCTTTCATTCTTTTTGTTTTCTTTATCTTTTTCATTAGTGTTTTTATACGTTTTTGTACGTGTTTATAAGTTTTTGTCGGTTTTTGACGTTTTCATGTTTTTTTACGTTTTCATACGTTTTTGTACGTTTTTGTACGTTTTCGTACGTTTTTTGTCCGTTTTTACGTTTTCGTGCGTTTTCTTCCGTTTTTGTTCAGTTTTGTACGTTTTTATCCGTTTTTATACGTTTTTGTATGGTTTTATTCCTTTTTGTAGTTATTGTTACGTTTTTGTACGTTTTCATATTTTTTTACGTTTTCTATGTTTTTTACTTTTTTGTACGTTTTCATACTTCTTTTTTGTCTACATTTTTTACGTTATTATTTACTTTTTTTACGTTTTCATATATTTTTTTTACATTTTTTGCGTTTTTCATACGTATAATAACGCTCAAAAACGTATAAAACATACGAAAACGTAAAAACGGACAAAAACGTATGAAAACATAAAGAAATGTACGAAAACATAAAGAAAGGACAAAAACGTACAAAAATAGACGAAAACTTAAGAAAACGTAAGAAAACATACGAAAACGGACGAAAATGTAAAAAAACTTACTAGAATGGACGAATACGTAAGCGAACGTACGAAAACGTAAGAAAACGCAAGAAAACGTACGAAAACAAAAGAAAACGAATGAAAACGGACGAAAACGGAAAAAAATAACGAAAATGTAAGAAAACGTACAAAAACAAACGAAACGGACAAAAAACGAACAAAAACGTAGGAAATCGTAGAAAACCAAATGAAAACAGATGAAAACGTATAAAAAATACAAAAACGTAAAAAAATCGTAGAAAAACGTATAAAAAGTACAAAAACGGATAAAGACGGTTGAAAATGTATAAATCCAAAATAGTATGAATTATTGAATTATTGTAGAATGAAGTGGAAATAAGAGATTTTAAGCATTTGAATCATTAAAGTGAAAAGAAGTGTTTTTACATTTTTATGTCTGAAAAAAAACACACTTCTTTTATAACCTCTTTCCTCCCGGGGACAAAAGAGGCAAGAAGTGTTTTTTTAGAAAAACAAATGAAACCTAAATAAACAAAGAAGAACACCCAACTGACAATCAACCACTTATTCAATCTTGTATTCTCACCATCCCAACAATGTAACTCTTTCTTTCAATATGTTCTTTGTCCTAAGCAAGCCTGAAATTATCATCATTGCTCGTTGACACATTGGTTGATCTAGCCAATGAAAATATTAACAACTTCCTTCAACATGCGGACAATCATAAAATCGCCTTCCAGGATTGATAGTTGTCAATAGGGGTGCTCACGGTCCGAAAACCGAACCGGACCGAAACCGACTTTGACAAAACACCGGACCGAAATGGTCCGGACCGGTCCGTGTCGGTCCAGTTCAGTCTTCGATCCGGTCCGGTCCAACAAGGCATAATTGCCTGTTTTTTTCGTAAGACCGAATCGGACCGACCGGACCGAAGACCGAAAATAAGAAAAAAGATGGAACGAGAACCGGACCGAAATAGGTTCAGTCCGGTCAGGTCGGTCTTGTTTGGGCCGGTTTCTCGGTCCGGTCCGGTCCGCGGTCCGTTTTGCTCACCCCTACTTGTCCATGAAGTTTGAACAATGACGGAAAGACCACAAAAGCAACGTTCCATCTTGAATTTGTTTTTCAATTTTTAAGGTTTACGTGTTATTAAATTTGGGCGAGGATGGGATATGACTTAAGTGCAACGTTCGAGTTATTTAAGGTGTTATAGGTGAGGATGGAAAAGACAGAAGTGCCCTCACGTTTTTAGTACAAGAAAAATGTTATTAAACGGTAGGTTAACGAAAGACGAAACATGCAAGAATAGACAACCACATATACGTCTAATGTATTTATTTTGAAATCGGAACAAAAAGTGTTTGTGTGTGTAAATTATAAGAAGGAAGTTTGAAATTTAATCTTTTAAAATTTTCTCAATACATGAGTATCATCTGAGTTAAAGGGACCTGTGTTCCTTGTATGTATGTTGTGTTTGTAGAGAGAGAAAGAAAACACAAACTAGTTTCACCACCTCCATTATTGTTCTCTTTTTCTCTCTCTCAGATCTCATCATCATGTAAAAAAAACCAAACCAATTAGTATTTCATTTCACTCAATCCATTTGATTTCATCTCCAAATCTTACAACCCAATGAACAATCCAATAATGGATCTTAATCAAAAAAGAACAAAACCAACATCACAAAAGTCAACCATATTCCCAGATGAAGTCTTAGAGCCAGTATTGTCTCTAATAACCAGTCACAAAGACAGAAGCTCAGTGTCACTAGTATGCAAAGACTGGTACAACGCTGAAAGATGGACCAGACGCCATGTCTTTATAGGAAACTGTTACTCAGTCACCCCAGAAATCGTCGCTAAAAGGTTTCCATATATAACAAGTCTCACTATTAAAGGGAAACCAAGGTTTAGTGATTTTAATTTAGTACCTGAAGATTGGGGTGCTGATGTTTTCCCATGGTTGACTGTTTTAGCCACGGCGTATCCTTTTTTACAAGAGTTGAGATTCAAGAGGATGGCTGTTAGTGACGAAAGTTTGGAGTTTTTAGCGACGAGGTTTACGGAGTTTAAGGCTTTGTCGCTTTTGAGTTGTGATGGTTTTAGTACTGATGGGTTGAAAGCTGTTGCTACTCATTGTCGGTATGTGTAGATTATAATTTTGAACATGTGTATGATGGATTTATATGAATTTTGCTGATATCAATTGTGTTTCTAAATTCTAGTAATAAGCAACATTTATGATATTGTGTATTAGTTTGATACTGTATTTTTACTAAACAAATTGTTAAACGTTAAATGTTGTTATTACTTATAAGACTTATGTTAGTTTTTTACGAATGATGCAAAGACTATTCGATTTCTTTGGGGTATTAAAAAAATTCCTTTGTCAAGATCACCAAAAGAATCAATGTTGATAATTACAGTGAATGGTTACTTGAAATGAAATGGGAATAATTTGCGTTTTTGGTTATTATTTGGTAATTGTTTATGTTAAGCGCATCTTAGAATCAACCCTTTGATGGAAATTTAAAGCGCAAGAACGGCATTTCTTTTTCATAAACGGTATATGCATTTGATTAGGGCGTATGCCAAATAAGGATTAAAGGAAAATCTGAAATAAGTATTCTTATGAGTTGTATATTTGGAATTGATTTAGCTGATAAAATTGATGAGGGCGTAGAATAATATGTGTATACACTAAAAAGCACAAAAGGGGTTTGCTTCTTTCATTCTTTGTATTACGTTGAAGTTTGAATTAATTAAACTTTTTTTGTCTTTGTTTTGTTATGGAGTATTTGAACAAAGTTTTAGTGGAAATGAAGTGGTACTACTTTCTGATTTATTTTTTCATATTCTATTTGAGCTTGCTTTCTTGATGTGACACATGAACTGTCCTTGGACATTAATGGATGCCATGTTCGTTCATGTCATGTTCTATACAAGTATTTATGTATTTTGTAAATGGGCCATGAACCTAGCAGTTGATTTGACTATACACTTTGTGATAGCTTGTTTAAAGCTTTGATTCAAGCTTACCCAACTTCATTCCAACACGTGGATCTGGCGTTTTATCTACTTAATTGCTAGGAACTGGAAGTTTGTTATCTTAATCTGACATTTTGTCATTGCTGAAGTTACATGCATATAAAAACAATATCTTGAACTATGTTTTTTATTTGATCTGGATTTGAAAGTTTCTACATTGAGTTTTGGATGCTTTGCTTGCTAAATCTTTTACATGGGGACAATTATAACACGAGAAGACACAATTTCCATAAAAATTATGATCTTTTTTTTGTCCGTGAAGTTCGAATTACTATGCTCTTTTTCAGGTGGTATTTTTGTTGTTAACTTAAAGCTAAGATCAGCAATCCCTTAAACCATAAATAAAGCTTTAGCAAAGCAGTTGGAATATTAGGTTCCATATCATTTTTGATCCATCTGTGTATTTAAGATATAACCAAGGTTATAAATAGCGTGAAGCGTGGCGTGGCGGCATAGCCAAGCCTCAAGCTTTAGCGTGAGGCGTTGTGTCATAGCGTTTTTAAGGCGTGACTCAAGGCGGCAAAAAATATTTATAGTGTGGTCAATATTAGTTAGCTACTAGGCTTAAAATTGAGTTATAGAGTTACTAAGTCCGAATCCCATACAACCCAAAATCCCATACAACCCAAATCATAAATACTTATAAATAAGCTCAAATCCATGAAAACTTCTAAAAGCTTCAAAAAAGGCACGCTATAGCGCGCTTTATCACGCCTTATCGCGCTTTATTGCACGCTACGCCTAGAGACGACGCCTTGGCCTATTTCGTAACGTGGAGGCCACGCCTCGCGCTATGGCGCCGCTATAGCGCGCTTTTTAGAACCCTGGATATAACATAGGCAGCTAATGAAGATTTTGTGGATATGACGTCTGTTATTGATTTAAGTTCACATCGGTGGTGTTTTCCTATCAAAATATAAGTGAACGTTAAGTGAGTTTGTAGACACGTATTCATGGTTAACGGCAACTAATTACATGGCTCAAAATAGAAAATGGTCAAAGACTCTTTTAGTTGCTAAAAATAGATAGTTCTGTTACTAAAAATGAGAAGCAAAAGGAACATGAGAGTGACATATTTCTATACATTTCTCTCAACTTTTTTATGCATAACATTTTTCCCAATGTCCCATCACATTATTCTTTATTCTTATAATGCTTTTTTATTTGTGGGCTGATAATTCAAATTCTTACATATCTGAACATTGTTGACATCAACTTATTATATGTTCAAGAAAGTTAAAATAGGAGAAGACTTCCTTAAATTTTAGTTTACAAGTTTTGGTAGGCTTTACATGCTTCATAATCTGATCGTTAGTTCGCGTGATAGAAAAAGTCTTGTCTAGTAAAAAGTTATCATGCAAACCGTCTATTATTTATTTAATTTTTTTAAAGGCGGAGACTCACACACCGCGTGTATACACCTCAATACACCACGTCTCGTTTGAGACTTGAACACAACCTCTCTGCAGATAGGCCAAACCTGTCTATTAGAATTGTTCCAGATTGATTTTGTTCTTTAAAACATTACTGAATGTTTAAACCAAACATTTAATTGTTGCCTTTTACTTATCTTCATTCATGATACTTTCTGTCATTAGCATGTGTATCACTTGGACTACAAATATATTTCTGTTTGACTTGTACTGAACCCCTTTTTTGTAGAAATTTAACGGAGCTCGACTTACATGAGAATGGGATTGATGATCTTGGTGGGGATTGGTTAAGTTGCTTTCCAGAAAGCTTAACGTCGTTAGAAGTGCTCAATTTTGCTAGCTTAAATGGTGAAGTCAGTTTTGATGCTCTTGAGAAACTCGTTGCCAGATGCAAATCATTAAGGGTTTTGAAAGTTAACCGTAACATAAGTTTGGATCAGTTGCAAAAACTACTTTTGCGGGCTCCACAGTTGACAGAACTTGGTACAGGAACCTTCACCCAAGAGCTTGTTACTCGTCCTGTCACTGAATTAGAAAGTACTTTCAGAAATTGTAAAAATCTACTCACCATCTCGGGATTATGGGATACTAATTCACATTATCTACCAGTTATCTACCCTGCTTGCGAAAATCTCACATATTTAAACTTAAGTTATGCAACTTTACGCAGCTTTGAGCTAGCCATGCTTCTCATGCACTGCAAAAGTCTACGACGCCTCTGGGTATGTACCTTCTCGATTAACATGTTTTTTCGAATAAAGTATCGAATTGGGTGTGTAGCTGTTCTTATGTAGTTATGTTTCTGTGGCTTTCATTTATTCAATACAATCTAAATTCTATAATGGCAAAACCTATTAAAATCTCTTAATTTCAATAAAATTTAGTGAAGGTGGTTGAATTTATGTTGCTGTCTTTGCAAAATGGGCGGTTATTTGAACTCCGAAAATTTAGGTCCTGCATGATAAGTCTTAGCTCAAGTGTTATAAACTTATAGCATGAGTGAATCTCAAGTATGTTTTTACATAAGGGGTTAGAGACTAGTTCCACTACTTTGACTAGCAGCTATCTTTTAGCAAGCTATTGGGTATTATGTTTTTTGAGAGGTCTGCTAAAAATATCTTACATTTGGTCATTGTACATCATAACCGCATGTGCCAATCAGTATCTCCCCCTCTCTGATAACCAGTCAGAAACTTGCATTCCGTGACACATTTTGTTGTTAGTTAACATTATTGCATTATGGGTACACTAGTCACATCAGTTCACCTTTTCGCCAGAAAGTAGGACCAGTAAGCAGGAAATTGTTTATGAATGAGGAGGTCTTCTAGTGAAATGATTAAAGTTTGTAATATTTGAAGTGCAGTACCCAAATTTAGTTACTCAATTATCCAGGGTCAGACATAAACATATTATAAGGTTTTTATTATGTTTTTTTTCATGATTGATACTACTGTTAGAGGAAATATTAAGCTTACAACTTTTGTGTTTGTGCCTAGTATAGGTATGTGTGTGGTTTTGATGTAGAACACATAAGAAAACCCTTTTATTAGGTGCTAGAAAAGAAAAAAACCGTTACACTTCAGTTGACAGCTACAGATACTATTCAATATCACGCTTCCATAAACTACTACAGCAATCTGTAAACTTGAAAGTAGCTGTCCTGGAACTCCTTTTATTTGTGATAAGATGTTTTTGCGACCAATGATCTTCACGATTGGATTTGCAATTAATGCCTTGTTGAATTACTAACTAATGTAGAGTTTCCATACTTTTAGTTATTGACCTGTAGATATATTGATGTGATTTCCGGTCCTCCATCTTTTGGTCCGTGCTCCTAAGCTACTACCCAATGTGAGCCACCCCCAAGTATAGGAGAAAGAAATGGCACCTCTAGTTGATGCATCTTGATACCATCGTTAAAGGAGAAATGAAGAAAACTTTTCACATTTTTCCATATAATATGGCGGTCTTAAGTTGAGTTATAGCAGAGACATTTAAAGAGTTATAAAATAGTCATCTTTGCTCCTACAAAAGTATATCCACAAGTCTCTGCGAATGTTTCTTATAAAATCCTGGCTTTGAACCGTCTAACTTCTTTTATAGTGAAATACCCATCTGTTATACGCATTTGCAATGTGACTAACTCCTTCATTGCTTCTATTTGTCTATGCTTTTGAGAGCAAAGCTGGCAAAACATGCGGGGCGGGTAACATGTACAAACAGTTTCATGTCAAAATTGATAATTGGGTAAAGGTTGGATCCGCCTAGGCTGACTCGCCAACATTTTTTTCTGTCCTTATTCTTAGCGATTTAGAGAAGCTCGTTCAGTTGATATATAACTTCAAATAAATTTCATATAAAGCACTGAAGGCAACTTCTGACCAATCCCATTTGACCCTTTTTCATATTCTTAAATTTTTTCTATGTGATCCATTTGTGTTAAATACAACCCGAATCCATCATATAAACAGCTAGTAATTGCCACCTCCACTTCAGAGCTTGTTTGTATGGCACGGTTCAAGATATTGAGTGAATCAACTGATTACTTCTTATCAAGAAAAATTAAAAGGAGAGTAGTTAAGTAGTTGAGATGATGTAGTCTTGAACTAGTAGACATTTTGGTACGAGAGGCTGTAACCAACAAGATAATTTATATTTTTTTACCATCTCAGTTAGGAGCACGATGTTTAATTGGATGCAAGTTATTGTGGTGTGCTGATATTAAAATTACGGAACAATAAATTTAGTTATTTAGTTGACCTTATCAAACTGAAATCCTAAATTATTTTAGATAAAAGTCTTGTCGGTTTTTGAATACCAAAATCATCAATTTGACCTGCGTTGTACACTATGAAATAACATTTGTAACATGGAGAAACTAGTCAAAATTATTTGTTTGTCTGCAGGTTCTTGATACTGTCGGGGACAAGGGTTTACAAGCTATCGGATCCTGCTGCCCGTTGCTTGAAGAACTTCGAGTCTTCCCAGCTGACCCCTTTGATCAGGAAGCCGCAGGCGTTACTGAATCAGGTTTTGTCGCTGTCTCTCGTGGCTGCCCGAAATTGCATTATGTTCTCTACTTTTGCCACCAAATGACAAACGAAGCTGTGGCCACCATTGTTCAAAATTGCCCTGATTTCACTCACTTCCGCCTGTGCATAATGAGCCCGGGTCGACCAGATTACCTGACAAACGAACCCATGGACGAGGCTTTCGGTGCTGTTGTGAGGACATGCCCCAAACTTCAAAGGCTTGCGGTTTCCGGCCTTTTAACTGATCTTACCTTCGAGTATGTTGGAAAATATGCGAAAAACTTGGAAACGCTTTCTGTTGCTTTTGCAGGAAGTAGTGATTTGGGGTTGAAGTCTGTTCTGGGAGGCTGCCCAAAATTGAGAAAGCTCGAGATACGAGACTGCCCATTTGGAAACTCTGCTTTGCTTTCGGGTTTGACCAAATATGAATCAATGAGGTCTCTTTGGATGTCTGCTTGTAATTTGACTATGAATGGGTGTCGGGTGTTGGCTAAAGAGATGCCCAGGCTGAATGTTGAAGTGATGAAAGATGAAGACAGTGAGGATAGCCAGGCACATAAGGTTTACATCTATCGAACCGTAGCTGGACCACGAAGGGATGCACCCCCTTTCGTCCTGACCCTCTGATCGAGAGGTAAAAAACCGACATGGTCAACCTCTCTCTCTCTTTTTATATAAAGTCGGCTGCTTGAACAACTTGTACTTTCTTGAAAATAAGGTTCTGTTGCAGTAGAGGAAAAACAAAATAGAAGACCCATCAGTATATTGCAACTTTTTATCAAAATCATCCCCATCTTCGAGCTATAAATAGATCTATTCGGGTATGGTCAAAAGCTTGACTACCAGACAGGTTAAAGCTCAACGACCTTGCATGCTGCCATAACTGTTAGGTCTGAAGCTTCCATGTGATGATCTGGGATAGAGATCTAGTTCTTTTTTTTAATTGGACAAGTTCAGCATCTTCATGTGTAGTCAAACTCTGTACTGAGGTGTAGTAAGTTTGAATCGTTAAAAAGCCAAAAGTGGTCTGTTCTTCTTGTGCTTGATGGTGTTACTAGTCTTGTCGTTGCAAATTTAAGAATCGTTGTTGTGCTAGACTTTAGCACATTGTGCAATGTTGTTAAAAATTATATGCTTGCTGCCAATAAAAAACTGATTATCGTGTTATTACCCTTTCTTGATTGGATCATCAGAATATATTATTGCATGTACCATCTTTTGTCATTGATGGAACATAAGGTGTTTACTTGTTATATGATGAGTTGATTGGTATATTTTGCGTGTCACACGATGTTTTTTGTTTGAGACCATACATAGACGTCAAGAGTATGGTACCAACTAAAAGCTTGGTCCTCAAAGCCTGCACCTTAATTTTGGGATTCTAAAGAGTCGAGACTTGCTCACCCGAGACTCGTCATTATGTTTCATTAGGGATCTTAGTAATGGCTGCTGTTATGAAATGTTTCGAGTGTTTCAGTGTTGTTATTAGTGTAACGAGAATACTAAGCCGTTTGGTTCTTTGAATGTTTCATTATTACCCGGTCTTTTTTAACAAGCAAAGGTACCGCGCGTTGCTGCGGGACGGGTTTTTTTCTAGTTACTGCGGGGCAGGTTTTTTTTAATTGGTATGGACACTTTTTTTTTAAGTTTTTTTTTTTTTTTAATTTTTTTAGTTTTTCTTTCTTGTATTCGGCGTGTTTTTTTTATATTGTCTGCTTGTATGTTCCACGTTATTATACTCGCGCCATAAATGTTGACTAAGTAAAAAAGGAAAAGAAAAAAAAACAAATGGGTCGGCCCGAGGCGGGGCATAAATTTTTTTTAATTGATTTTGAACAAATATTGAGTAAGAATGTGCACGTGCGTTGCAATAGGGTTGACTTGTATTCTAACTTTTTTTTATATTGCGTACTTGTATGTTCCGCATTATTATACTCGTGCTATAAATCTTGACTAAGTAAAAAAGAAAAAAAAACCAAATGGGCCGGTCTAAAAATTGGAGCCCGAAAAAAAAAGCAAATGGGCCGGCCCAAAAAATGAGCGCCCAAAAAAATCACTATGACCCGGCACTATTCCTCGAAGCACTGTAGCATGACATCTCAATTGATATATATAGTAATAAAGGGATAGTGTAGTTGCATTATCCATTCTATATTGTGAGGTCACTGAGAGCTAATTGATATTCCGAGTTGTTATAAGTTATAACCTTTTACTAGTACATCTACAAGCGTTTAAAGATCCTAACTCGAAAGTGTCGATTATTTTATATGTTTCGAAAAAATTCTGTTCTTTTACAAAGATGCAGCTAGATTGATACGTGCTGAAATGAACTTCACAAGAAAAGTCAACAAAAGTCAACATTCGTTCAAAAGTCTGTTATCAGTTTTGGCGGGAAAAGTCGTTACACTCTCAAACTAGTATAAATACCCTATCATTCTTGTAATTCACATTCATTCTGTTTTGTAAACTCAACTTCTTGTCTGTAATTCTCTCTAAACGTTTCATAACTCAATAAAGCATAACAAGCATTTACAAATTCTATTTCTTGTTCATGGATTTCTAGATGATTGTTGCAATTGGGACATTGTTCTTCATTTCTATTTGATTTCTTAAACAAGTGTGTTTCAATTGGTATCAGGAGCCTCTTTCTTGGCAACTATCCGCCATTTTCAGTTACAAATTCTGTTATTCTGTTACATCACCACTTTCTTGATCTTTTGATCAGTCATCACACTAACATCAATTCCGATCATTCTAGACCATTTGTCTAATCAAAAACACGTTATCAGTTGTGTTCGGTCCATTTCCATTTCCAAAATACGTTAGTTAGGAAGTGTGTGATGGTAAATTGCTCTATGTGGTGAAAGAGTTTAATTTGTTGAAAAATTAGTTAAGTTGTAGGAAGTTGTTACAACAGAATTATCACCATGGTTAATACAAGAAATGCGAATCTTACTCCAGCAGTTACTATAGAATCTTTACAAGAGCAGTTGCAACAACTACAACAAACTATTGCTAACATGTTGACTCATCAAAATGTTGTTAATTTAGAGATAGAAGCTTTAAAGAATGGTAAAGGAACTAATACTGGTTAGAGGGTTACATACAAACAACACTCACTATAGAAGGATGACTAAGATTGAATTCCTAAAATTTCATGGAGAGGATGTTAAAGGGTGGGTATATAGATGTAAGCAGTTTTTCAAGATTGATGGAATTGAGGAAGCAAGGAAGGTTGAGTTAGCTTCTATGCATCTGTATGATCAAGCATTAGTGTGGCATCAACAG
This sequence comes from Tanacetum coccineum, assembly GCA_026074375.1. NCBI lineage: Eukaryota > Viridiplantae > Streptophyta > Magnoliopsida > Asterales > Asteraceae > Tanacetum > Tanacetum coccineum. The sequence continues at coordinate 40,649 of BQNB010012693.1, forward strand.
TATGTTAAGAAGTACGGAGAAAGAACACCATAGGAGATGTATGAAGAGGAAGTAATCAAAAGATTTGGTGCAATCTATGAAGACCCTATTGTGGATCTTAAAAACTTGAAGCAAGAAGGGTCTGTGCAACAATATCAAGAGTCATTTGAGGCTTTGTTGAATAAGGTGGAATTGCATGACGCTTATGTTGTGAGTTTGTTCATTGGGGGACTAAAAAAGGAAGTTAGTATGCCTATTAGGATGTTTAAGATCACCACTTTATCTGATGTGTATGCTATGGCTAAAATGCAAGAGGCTACTAATGCAGTGCTCAAAACAAGGTATAATCCATCCCTACTACCTACTCCTAAGTTTGTTAATAAGCTTGTTAATGCACAACTTAAGTCAGCCACTATGAATGGGGGTAATCAAATTGTAGCAAGAAATGGTGGTAATAGACCTTATAGGTTGACTCAGAAGGAATTAAAGGAAAAAAGGGCAAAAAATAAATGTTTTTACTGTGACCAAAAGTACTTCCCTGGCCACAAGTGTAGTGGGCAGTTGTATTCTTTGGAAGTTGTAAGTGAGGACCATGATGAGTTGGTGACAGAGGGGAATAATGAGACATTTGAGGATTGTGTTGAGGAAGTGGTAACAATGGAATCTAACCCACAAATCTCTTTGAATGCATTATCTGGTCTTAACTCTTTTCAGACTATGAGAGTTAAAGGTATGTTTGGGAAACACACATTGCACCTATTAGTAGATTATGGTAGCACTCACAACTCCTTGGACCTTCAAAATGCTAAAAATTTGGGCTGCAAGCTTGAAAATACTACACCATTACAAGTTTCTGTGGCTAATGGTCAAAATATGACGAGTTGTTATGAATGTAAGAATTTTCAATAGAGTCTGCAAGGGGAAACATTTACTAGTGATGTTATGTTGTTGCCCTTGGGAGGCTGTGAAATGGTTTTGGGTATACAGTGGTTAGCAACTTTGGGGGATATTCAATGCAATTTCCAGCACTTGACCATGAAGTTTGAGTACAATGGAAGGAGAATGGTGTTAAGGGGAACAAAGAATTTTGCAATCCATTGGATGCAAGGGAAGAGTGCAAGCAAAGGTGGTCAGATCAAGCAAGCAGAATTAGCTTCAATGGTATTATGTATCTACCCAGTGAGTTTTTGGCAAATGGATGGGAAAACAAATGTTACCAAAGAGGTGGACAAAGTTTTAGCTAAATTTGAAAGGGTGTTTGAAATTCCTACTGAACTATCTCCTCAAAGATCTCATGACCATCAAATTCCTCTTATGCCAAACACACCCCCAATAAATGTTAGACCCTACAGACATCCTCCTAATCAGAAAGATGCAATTGAGTTGATGGTGAAAGAATTGTTGGAATTAGGGGTGATTAGAGCAAGTCAGAGTCCTTTTTCATCTCCCATAGTAATGGTTAAGAAAAGGATAATTCATGGAGAATGTGTGTTGATTACAGACAATTGAATAACTATATTGTGAAAGATAAGTTCCCTATACCAGTTATTGAGGAGCTTATTGATGAGATTAATGGGTATGTAGTGTACATTAAACTGGATTTGAGGTCTGGTGATAACATCAAATAGTTAAACTTTTCAGTATCAAATTCCCTATGAAAATGCTTGTAAATATGTTATAAATATCTAAATACACTACTTAATTGCCTATATTTAGTTTTCAGGAGCAAAGCAAGCATTTGAGCAAAAGACACGGGATTTGGACGTGGAATTCAAGAAGTGATGACATTCAAAGCTTTTACGGCGTAACCTCCCCGCAGGAGTTACGTCGTAATCAAGAGTAACGAAGAAATGACTCAGCATCAGTTGTTACGGCATAACATCACCATCACCTTTACGCCGTAACCTATCATTTGAAGAAGGATTGAGTATCCGAGTCATCATTACGGCGTAACCATGGCGATACGGTTACGTCGTAACATCAATTAAGCCTGGAACATGGGAAACCACATCAGCATTGTTACGGCGTAATGTGTTCATAACTGTTACGCCGTAACACATTCGATACTTATAAATTGAGCCCTGACTCGGCTCATTTGGCATCTCACTTCACCTCTTCACCCACAGTACCAAGAGGCGAACAAGGCCTCTAGAAGACGAAGCATTCCACCAGAATTCCAAGGGAGGATCACTGTACTTAATTTTAGCATTAATCATTCAAAAACTCAGTTTGTAAGAATTATGAATTATCAATCCAAGATTTCTTTATTTATTTCTTGTCTTACTGTTGCTATGAGTGGCTAAGCACTCTTAGTGCTAGCCTAGCCATGTATTTACTGTTGTTGTGATTGTTATTTCTTGTTTAATTACGGTTTTATTAGATATCCTTATAGCCTTTCATTGATCCCTGGGTTTTGGTAGTGTAGAGGGTGGCTTGGATCTTATTAGTCCTGTTATTAGACTTACTGGTTGAACATGGGATTAGTGGGGTACTAGGGTAGATTGGAACCTATCCCTAGTGTAGGAATTAAACATATTACCGCCTTGGTCACATTAAACATTTATTATATGGTGAAAACCCTAAATCTGCCAAATTCTTCTTGATCGTTTTTTTCCTTCTCTTCTTTTGATTCGAATATCTTACAATGATTTGTTTAGTGATGTTTAATCTGTTGGTTATGATTCATTAACACTTCCTTGTTTGATTACTGGTTCATTCTAAGTTTGGGAAAACGATTGTTTTAGTTTTAGGGTTTTCTTTTCATTATCAGTTTTAGGGTTTTTTTTGTGTCGCTAAATCTAATTGTTCAAAAACCTTCCTTAAGCATGATTGGTGTCAGTTAATTTAATGGGTATTTAAGCTGTTCCTTATCTTTCTGAGTTAGGGATCGATCTTGTTTTAAAGTAGTCATAGACTTTAGGGTTTCGTTTTGTTTCAAGTTTTTTGTGGTATTTTTTGTTTCAATCATGGATTCGAATGTTAATAAGAGAAAGGGGACGACTAAAGCTGATGAATTAAGAGCTCAGATGCAAAAATCGCAAGCGGAAACAGTTAAGGCTACTGGTTCGCTAATTAAAAATTCGATTAGGGTTTCACAAAACCCTAATGAAGATTATGATGTGCATAGGGTTTATGAAACAGTAACGACTACTATTAAAGACCCTATGCAATCTGAAGGTGGTCCAATTAGAGTGTCTCATTATGCTGGACTATTTACATCGAACTCGAATACTAATGCTACTAGTTTTGAAGAGTCTTTGACGGTGAACCCTAGTAACGTGGTTGAATCTGGTGTAAAGGAAGATGTGATTTCTAGTAACCTTAGTGGTGGTGAGACAAGACTATTTGGGTCTAATTATCCTGATCCTTTCTCTATTTCATCTACTAGTATGGATAGTAGTCATTTTCCTAAAGGTGATGGTGTTAAAATTGCGACCCAAGCAGGTAGATTTGTTCATGTCTCGTCTAGCATGGATGGTGGATCCTCACTGGTTCACAAGGAAGCAAATACTATTAATATTGAAGATTCTATTGTCCATTCAGTCGACATCAACACTAAACCAACATCTTATGCTGGTGCTACTAGTGGGAATACTAATCCATCAAGTACTACATCTAGTTTTTGTCATTTGGTCGCTGACCCGGTGTTTGATGGGGTTAATATCTCCATTCCCTGCAAAGTGGTTGAAAATGTTAGTCTACGATTTGAACACACTCTTTATGGGTATTTTATAGGTAAAAGAATGGCTTTTCCAGTTGTTGAGTATTATGCTCGATCTAATTGGGCGAAACATGGTTTGAAAAGAATTATGATGAATACCAATGGTTTCTTTTTCTTCAAATTTGACTCACGAGCTGGTCTTGAGGCTGTATTAGAAGGGGGTCCTTGGGTGATCCGTAACTCCCTGATTATTCTTAAGAAATGGTCCATGAAAACTAGTTTACAAAAAGAAGAATTGACTCGTATTCTGATATGGGTAAAATTACATGATGTGCCTATTCAAGTGTTTGAGGAGGACGGTATTAGTTTGATTGCTACATATCTTGGAAAGCCTATTATGCTTGACTCATACACAAGTTCGATGTGTAAGGATTCTTGGGGAAGGAACAGTTTTTCTCGATGTTTAATTGAGATCAATTTGGAGGCTGATTTTAAGGAGTCTATTACTATAGGTATACCTGATCTTGATGGTCCAGGTTATACCAAGGAGACTATCCGAGTTGAATACGAATGCAAGCCGCCTAGATGCCCCACCTGCAATATATTTGGACACACGGGTGAGGCATGCCCTAAAAAGGTGGTGACTAATCTGGTTGTGAATGATACTAATGCTTATAATGATGGTTTCCAGAAAGTTGTTAACAGAAAGCATAATAACAAAGGAAGTTCAACGGGTAACAAACTTCCTAAAGGTGTTCCGGTAAGTAAAGGTTTTCAAGTTGGAAAAGACTTTGCATTTAAACCTAAGGCTCCTAATGTTGGTTCTAATGGTGATAATGGTACCCGTGATGAGCCTATATCTAAGGCTGGTCCGTCTAAAACTAATAATGGTTCGTTAAATACTAAGGATACCAATGCTAGGCAGCAAGATACGGGTAAGAAGAAGATATCTAATATAGCTTCTCCAAACCCGTTTGCTGCCTTGGGAGTGGATGACGATGAGGAAGAAGAAGTCGAAAACGTTTGGGATGAATCTGAAAATTTGAATTTTCAACATATAGGGGCAAGCACTCCTGCTCAGACGGTTTTTGATGTTTAGTGTCACTTCTTGGAATATTAGGGGTTTGAACTGAGCCCCTAAACAAAAAGAGGTTCGTCAGGTGGTTAACGAGAATAACTTGAGTGTCTGTGCTATACTAGAATCACATGTTGATGTGGCTATCGTTTATGACACTTGTAAGAAGGTTTGTAAATGGACTTCAAATGGGAGTCTTTGTCCTAAAGGTACTCAGATCATCATTGGATGGAACGATGATCTGGTGGACGTTATGATTATGGCTCAAACCAACCAGGTTATGCATGTACAGGTTAACATTAGAGCGGATAACAAAGCTCTTTTCTGTTCTATTATATGCGCTGATAATTACTACATTTCTCGGCATGCTCTTTAGAATAATTTGGTTGGCCATGCTTCTCTTATGCATGATAAGTCCCAGAAATACAATAATTTGGTTCTACTTGGTGATTTTAATGTAACTCTTAATCTTGAGGATCACTCATGTGGTGGCTATTAGCCCGATATTGCTATGCGGGAGTTTAAAGAGTGTGTTCAACGGACTGAAGTTATGAATGTTAATGCTACTGGTCTTCATTTTACATGGAATCAAAAACCGAAAGGTTCCAAAGGCATCTTGAAGAAAATTGACAAAATTATGTGTAATCATCCTTTTCTTAATGATTTTCTGAGTTCTTTCGCTATTTTCTATCTCTGACCACTCTCCTTGTGTGCTTCGAATCCCTAAGGTTATTAGACCTAAACCTAAGCCGTTTAAATTCTCTAATTTTCTTATTTACAAAGAAGGTTTTCGTGATGTGGTTTCTACTGGATGGAATCTGAATGTCCATGGGTGTGCTATGTATCGAGTTGTTAAACGGTTAAAGGGGCTTAAAACTCCTCTTCGTAAGCTTCTTCATGATTAAGGGAGTTTACATGACCGAGTCAATCGTCGTCGTGTGGAACTTGATGAGGCCTAAAAAGCTATTAATCGTAACCCTTCTTGTTCTTTACTCCGTGATGAACATGCTTATTATTTACTTGCTTTTAAGGAAGCCTCTTTAGATGAAGAAATATTTTTAAGGCAGAAATCAAAGATTGAGTGGCTTAATGCGAGAGACGCTAATACGACCTATTTCCATAGGATTGTCAAATGTAAGTGTGCTCGCAATAGGATTGAGATGGTTAGGGATTCTTCTAATGTTCTTCATGAAAGGAATGCAGTTCATGGTGCTTTTGTTTCCCATTATGAACAGTTCCTTGGGTTAGAGGGTGCTTCTACCCCTCTTGATGATCAAGGGCTGTTTACTCGGGTTCTTGCTAATCATAAGGCTGAGTTTATGGTAAGGGAAGTTTCGGACAATGAAATTAAAGATGCGTTATTCTCTATGGGGGATGACAAAGCCCCCGGTCCAGATGGTTTTACTGCTGCGTTCTTCAAAAAGTCATGGGATATTATGGGTGGTGAGATCACAAATGCAGTAAGGGATTTCTTCTCTAACGGTAAGCTATTAAAAGAGCTTAATCATACTATCATATTCCTCATTCCGAAAGTGTCTACACCTGCTAAGATTACTGATTATCATCTTATATCTTGCTATAATGTCTTGTTTAAATGCATTATTAAGATTATAGCAAATCGTATTAAAGAGGATCTTAGGGATTTGGTAAGTATTAACCAATCTGCTTTTGTCTCGGGTCGTCGGATCTCAGATAATATCTTGCTTACGCCAGAGTTCATGCGAACTTACCATTGTAAACGAGGTCCTCCGAGATGTGCATTCAAAGTTGACATTCAGAAGGCTTATGACATGGTTAATTGGGGATTTCTTAGATCCATTTTAGCAGGTTTTGGTTTTCATCCTACTATGGTTGAGTGTATTATGGTTTGCGTCTCTACTACATCCTATTCTGTTTGTATTAATGGAGACATGTATGGCTGGTTTAATGGTAAGCGTGGGTTAAGATAAGGCAACCCCTTGTCCCCATACTTATTTACATTAGTTATGGAGATTTTAACTCTTATCTTGTAGCGTAGAGTGCAAATCGCAGAGGAATTTCAGTACCATCATCTTTGTGAGCAGCAACGTATTATTAACCTATGTTTTGCAGATGACCTTTTCTTGTTTGCTAGGGTCACCCTAATTCTGTTCGGGTTATTATTGATGCTTTGTAGGAATTTAAAAATGTTTCGGGACTTGTCCCAAGTATTCCTAAGAGCACTGCTTTCTTTTGTAATGTCTCGAATGCTTTGAAGGCTAGTATCCTTAGTTCTATGCCGTTTGCTGAAGGTACACTACGTGTTAAATACCTTGGTGTTCCTCTTATCTCTTCCAGGCTTTTGTATCATGATTGTAAGGTTCTTATTGATAAGCTTGAAAGTCGGGTGAATGATTGGAGGAATAAATTCTTATCACTTGCTGGTCATCTTCAACTTGTAAGATCCGTCTTATCTTCCATGCATATTTATTGGGCTTCGGTTTTTATCCTTTCTGTTTCAATTATTCATGAATTAGAACAGCTTATAAGGGGTTTCTTATGGTTCTAAGGGGAAATGAAGAAAGGTAAGGCTAAAGTGGCTTGGGAGGCTGTTTGTTTGCTTCATCGTGAAGGCGGATTGGAAATTCGCAGATTGGATGACTTTAATGTTGCTCTTATGACTACCCATGTGTGGTGTATTCTGATTAATAAAGAGTCTCTATGGGTTCAATGGATCCATTCTTATAAGCTAAAGGGTAGGAGCCTTTGGGACGTTCCGTGCTTGGGTGATGTAAGTTGGGGTTGGCGAAAGCTTCTTCAAATCTGGACTCGTATTCGACCTTTCATTTGGCATAAGATTAATAATGGGAGGTCTACTTCTATGTGGTTTGATAGATGGGCTGATTCTTGCCCTCTTCGTGATATGCTTACGGTTAGAAACATTGTTCGTTTTGGCTTCTCTCTTTCGAATACGGTTAGTGACCTTATTTCTAATGGTACTTGGAGATGGCCTCACGATTGGTCGTCTAGGTTTCCGAATGTTGTTAATATTCCTGTTCCAGACATTAATAATGAGTTAGATGATGTAATTGTTTGGCGTAATGTTCAAGGGGTATTTCATCGTTTTTCAGTTGCTGGAGCATGGGATTCTCTTTGGTTGAGAGCTGATGTTGTTGATTGATATCATGTCGTTTGGTTTCCTCATTGTATCCCTCGACATGCTTTACATATGTAGCTCGTGATTAAGGAAAAACTAAAGACTCAAGATAGGTTGCGGCAATGGGATGTCGGTCTTAGTATCGACTTAAACCTGCTTAGATGCCCCTTGTGCAAAATGGTTCCCAATTCTCACTCGCATTTGTTTTTTAAATGTACGTTCGCGTCTCAGGTTTGGATTCAGGTTTGTGCTTTTACTGGCATGTCTTTTGTGCCTCCTCGCCTTGTGGATGTTCTTGAATTTCTTATTCCATCTAAGGGATCCTTGGTTTCCAATGTTATCTCTCGGATTGTGCTTGCTGCTACGACTTATTGCTTATGAAATGAACGAAATTCAAGATTGTTTAATAAGAAGAAGTCGACTAGGGATCATATTGTTCAACTTATTACTTCTTTGGCGCGGATGAAGCTTGTTACGTTCAAGTTCAAGAAGATGACTAATGGGTCTCGTTTGCTGCTTGACCAATGGAAGATTTCAAGCTCTTGTTTTGATCATGACAGGAGTTCCAGGTGAGGGTTGTACTCTTTTTTCCCTATCCAGGGTTTTTCCTATTGGGTTTTTCTTAGTAAGGTTTTTTAAGGAGGCAGACTCTCCTGGATCGTCTTCACTCCTATTGTGTTGCTGCTTGTTTGCGAGATGCTCGCTAGATTTCATGTTCTCATCTTGGTTCATGTCTAGCTTAGTTGGCCATATTGTTATTTTGTAATGCGCTTCTAGGCTTAGTTTGTGTTTATGGCATGTCATAAACACTAGTTTATCAAGCTATTTGTAGCTTGAGGTTAATGTGGTACTTTAGCCACATTCCATGTACTTAACTGTTTTTTGGTTAATATATTTACCGGGGTAAAACCCTTTACAAAAAAAACACTTAAAAAGCACATGAACTCTTTCAAAGATGGTTAATAACCTATATAGATTATAGAATTCGTCTTAAGGATAGTTGGGGATTAACCACTACAAACTTGGATGCCCTGCCCGTGTGATCCTAGGGGAATTGGGATCGCAAAGTAAGTATAGGACATACCTCAAATGCCAATTCAGGTCCGTCGATATTAGATCCACCAATGAAACTTGTAATTGAACATTTCACAAGAAAACGTAATTATAACAAAATGGCTAGGATAGCGCGCTTTTCTCCTTGATTACTTCTATCAATTTACTTTTCTGCATTTACTTTTCTTAAGTTTTTAAACAAATCTTAAAGCCATTTTTCCAAACGTGACAAAATCAAATTAGAACTAGTAACCTTAGCTCTTGGGACGACCTCGGATTTACACAACTAACTGCACTACATACTACCGGGTTCTCTTGACCGTTAGGCGAGTATCGTAACGATTTTTATAAATTTAAAACATGGCAAATAATTATTTAAAACAATTTTACGAGAGCTAAAATTGTTAATATTTTGATTTATTCCACACTAAGTTTTGTTAATTTTTAGGAATATAATGAGTGAGATGGACATCGATTCTCTGTACATTGAGCAAATACCTAATGTATTAACTGAAGGGAATCAGGCCCCCCCACCAGGATGGTTAAACCCGAATTTAAGAGAACGATAAAAAAGAACATCGATTGGGTGGGGGGGGATATGACTATTGAATGAGTATAATGGTGTAACACCCCAAAAATGTGTCCACAGCGGAAATATGTCTGATGGCGTTACTATCATAATACAACAGCACAAGATACAAGAAACGACGCTCTAAATGTGTCATTAGAAAAGTAATCTTCGTTGATTTTCTTGAAATTGAAATACAAGACTTTCCTCATAATTACATCACAATGAAAAGCCTTGAAAAATGCGATACAACGAGATTTGATCATTTGCAGGTAAGCTAAAACCCATGAATGAAATCATGCCAAATTTAACTCCAGGCACACCAAGTAAGCCAACATTTTAATTCCACCTGAGAAAAACATGCTAAAAAGGTCAACATAAAGTTGGTGATTCATAGGTTTATGAAATATATATGTCGAACCAAAGTTCTGTAAAGCGTGTATGACCGTTTCAATCCTTGAATGTTCTTCCAAAATGTATGTATGATTTTTAGAAATCAAAGAGTTGTAAAATATGCATCATTTCAATCCCCAAATAGTCACAAAATGTACGTATGAAAATTGGACCGCAATTGTCCAAAGTATGTATTGCCACTCTATTCAAAGCAACGTAAATATTCCTATGTGTATAAAACAATGATTACAATTACTCTAAGTTCATGAAATCGATGCTCTATGTACCCATCATAGGTGTCCCCTTCAAGAACACCCGGGCAGTAATGAAAACCATATGTACCCATCACAGGTGTCCCCTCCAAGAATACTCGGGCAGTAATAAATGTGTACCCCTCGCAGTTGTCCCCTCCAAGAACACCCGGGCAATAATGACTGTGTACCCCTCACAGGTGTCCTTTTCAAGAACACTCGGGCATTTACTTGTAGTTATCAGTTCAATCCGCTTAAGCTAATTCGTAATCATTTCAAAAGTAAAGTATGTAATTGAGATAAAAAATAAAGTCAAACAATGTATCCCATAGCGAGATATGTAAATGAGTATGTAAACCAATTTGTAATCAACCATGTAAATGCATTTGCAAACAAGCATGTTCTCACCCCAAAAATATATGTAAAACAAGTAAAACATGGGGTTATAAACTCACCTTGATGTTTTAGAACGATTGGCAGAGATGCACATGTTAAGCATAACACGAACGGAAACTAGAACGGCTCGATCAAGAAGTTGCGGTTTATCTTAACGGCTATGACCCACTAGTATAGGATAATGTATTTGGGTTTTCTGATGGATAGACTCATTAACGCGACACGTTGATAAAAGATTTCAATTTCAAGTTGTAATAGTTTGGTGGTTGGTTAAATAAAATAAATCGAAAGTAAAAGCAAGGTATGTAGTATATCCCGTATATATTACATATGGAAAATGAATGAGTATCTAATTCGTATGGTGAATTATATAACAAAGACAAACAATTAAATAAGTGGCCGAGGTATATAATACTTAATACTATTATATATGAAACATGACAAAACAATTTGACACATTTACGGAAAACACCACTTAGTTAAACAAAAAGTTTGTGCATAAAAGTAAACGATATTTTAAAATTACGAATTAAGTAAATGATGTTTCTAAAGTTTTTACAAAACTATGTCTTTATTTTCTAGTCTGGAATTTATAAAATAATATTTTATAAATTAGTATTTCGTTTCCTCGACAGGTTATAACCAAAATAATTGTCTCATTTGTAAAAGTATAGAAATCTATAGAAATTTCGGCATGGCCTACTCGTAACAAACACCCTAGGCTGCTAAACCACCGTAACAAACACCCTTTGTTGTGTTTATGCCTAACCAAAACGCACCCTTTCTGGTGATAAAAACCCAACACACCCTTTTTGGGCTAATAAACCCAACACACCCTTTGTGGGCTAATAAACACAACACACCCTTTTTGGGCTAATAAACCCAACGCACCCTTTATGGGCTAATAAACCCAACGCACCCTTTTTGGTGCTTGCACAAGTGGTGGCGGCTGGTGGCGGTGGTGTGGAGGTGACGCGGTGAGGTGGTGGCGATGATGTTGGCTGTGGTGGTGTCGTGGATGTGGTGGCATCGTGGATGTAGTGGTGTCGTGGATGGTGATGATGGCGTGGAGGAGATGGTGGCGGCTGTTGTGGTTGGCATCGGCTGGAGGTGGTGAGATGGTTGTGGAGGTTGTGGTGGTGGGGTTGATGGCAGCTAAGAAGGAGATCGGTGGTGAGGAGATGACGGTGGTGTTACGATGAGGGTTGAGGTCGGCTGTGGTGATGATGGAATGGCCGGAATCTGGCCGGAGGTAGCCGGAGGCGGTGCCGGTGGCCGGAAAATATAGAGAGGAGGAGTGTGTGTGTGGAGGCTAGGTTAATAATGAATGATAACCCTAACTGCTTTAGAATATATACTAGAAAGTTTAAAATAAAAGTGTCAAGTGCCAAATAGATTAGGGGGAAGGCTGAAAATATTACCACAGGGACTGAAAACGTAACTTTTGTTAAATCATGGTTCAGGGCTCGTTTAGGCTAGTTAACGGTGGATTCAAGACACGAAACTTGCACCATTGCGTTCCAAATGATTTTTTCATGAAATATGGGTATTTACATGACTAGTTTTCATAAACGTTTTATAAAATTTATTTAAAATGTTTATTATTTATTTGGGTATCATGGGTAAGCGTTGTTCGTAGAAATAAAACTTTAATTTGAGCATTCACGTTTTTAAACAAACATTTTTTGAATAAAATGTAAAATAATTTATTAAATATTTTTATTTAATAAAAAGTGATAATTAAATATAAATTTAATTATTTTTGTGTCGGTACGCATTGCGTGCGGTGTTCAAAACTTTGCGAGACTACTTTAGTCATTTTCTGCTTGTTTTCGGGTTTCGAGCAAAACTAAAAAGTTGTCCGGAATGTCGTTTTACATCAAATTACTTTATAGTCCGAGTTGTGAAAACGTGATTTAGCTGGTCGTTTTTGATAAGTCAACTTAGGAATAACATATATCTTTTCGTTTTCAAGTCAAATAAGTTAAAAAAATAAATTTGTACATGAGAGATATGTAATAATAAATATGATTTATTATTTAAATATGTTTCGAAAAATTACCGGTTACGCGGTAATCGTTTTTATGTGACAATTAAAGGCCAAAAGTCAAAAAGTCAAGTTGTACCCAAAAAGTCAAAGGGTAAAATAGTCATTTAAAGTTCTGAAAATGCCGGTTGTTATAGTACATACCCCTTAAAGGAATCCTATCCCGAGATTCGATTCTTGTTAACCTACTGTGTGTCCATGAAAAGATTTGAGATTTAATAACCAGTTTTTAAACATGGCGTTGATAACTTTAGTCAGCAGAATTTGATGTTTCAACATTTCTCAATATACCAAAATTTTTGGCTAAGTTTGACCAGGATATTTAATCCATCAAAATAGGTATCTCAAATAAATATCATTACAGGCCTTATGACTGTTATAAACGCGTTATAAAGAAGGTCTCTTAATAGTGAAAGCATCGAAGGAGAAAGTGTAGTCGCGTGAGTATGTCTGTATAAAGTTTTAAATGTTCAAGGATGGAGTCTCGCTTCTGATATCTGTAATGTTCGATGATTAATAACAGACGAGGCTAATGGATGCAAGTATTCAACTTACTTGGCAGTACCAGGATGTATCGCGACCTAAGTCTTCGTACTAGTGGCCCGAAATGAATAGTTCGACTAGATATTTCGTCGATAGGTGTTTATCTGGTTTAAGGGGGGTTGCATTACCTATTGGATAAAGTTGTACAAGCTGGGACCGCTCCAGGACCATAACGACAATAACTATAAAAAAATGGTGATGGGATGTAGAGAGTGAGGACATTTTGAGAAACAATATCCCCAGAATAAAGTTCAACAAATGGGAGGAGCTCGCGGAGAGCTTATGCGATATGTGGTGGAATATTGTACTCAGTCGTTAGTTCGAGGATGAATCAAATCCACTAGCTCAAGTGTGCACGAGTCGGTTAGCTCCACAAACAGTTCACGATCGTAAAGATTTGTAACGGCAAAAGTAATAACTTAAGAATGAGATAAGGTAGCTTCAAGTGAGGCCTTAAGATTCTACTGAGTGGTAAGACACGATTGTGTCTCTAGACCTTTTTAACGGATTCCGGTGATTATCGGGTTCAAGTTCATACTCGTTTCATATCGGATACCATTAAGCCCACTCATTTATAATTCATTATTTGCATAAAGAAGCGTCACAGTTTATGTAAATAATGAATTGATAAACTTATAGTTCGGTGATTTACAATTTATTTATTTAAATGAAGAGGCGTCCCAATCCAATACTATAACAAATGGTGATGGGATGCGAAGGGTGAGGATATTTTTTATTCCCCCCAAGAAACAATAATCCCTATAATAACTGTACAATAAATGGGAGGAGCTCGCGGAAGAGCTTATGCGATAAACGGCGGAATATGGTACTCAGTCGTTAGTTCGAGGATGAATCAACTCCATTAGTTCAAGTGTGTAACAAGTTTGTTAGTTCCACGAACAGTTCGTGATCGCGAGGATTAGCAAACGCAAGTAATAGCTAGAATGAGAAAAGTATTTCCAAGGTGAGGCCTAAAAGTTCTGCTGATGGTAAGACACGATTGTGTTTCAAGACCTTCTTAAGCGGATTCCGGTGATTTAACGGGTTTGAGCTTATACTCGTGTCATATTGGATACCATTAAGCCCACTCATTATAATTCATTACTTACATAAAGGAGCGTCCTAATTTACGTAAGTAAGAAATGATAAACTTATGGTTCGGTGATTTATAATTTATTTATTTAATTGAAGAGGCGTCCCAATCCTTTCAAATAAAGAGATTATAAATCATCCTACTTAATAATTTCCAATGCAATACGCGTACTCACATAACCTTCAAGGATGTGGATGACATAATGATGCAGGTGCTCCAATGAGTATGGGACAAGTGTTTAAAACTCGTCTTCGGAGACAGGGAGTAAAACTATCAGCGAGATCGACATAGCATTTAAGATAGTTAATGAGTACTCGGTTAGAGTAAATAAGATAGAGGTCTTTATGAACGAGTCGACATAGCAATTATCATATCAATCCTCCTATTACAAGTCCCGCCCATACAAGACTTGTAATACTTAGATTCATACATAATCCCATGTAAACAAAATTATAATTGTTTCGTTAAACAATATTGAATTACAGTTTAATGAATAAGATATTCTTAGAGACCATTGTTTAACTTACAATGTCTGAGAACGAAGTGAGGCCATTGTACAACTCACAATGTCGAGGTGTAAATGAGACCATTGTGCAACTCACAATGTCTGAGGTGTATATGAGAACCATGGGCAACCCACAATGTCTTAGAAATACCCTGGTATTAAATAACAACTCTTATATAAAATAACGTCCGGTAACGCAAAAAGGGAGGCAAAGCATATATATTTATAATATATGAATGACAATGTAAGCACTTATGGTAACAAGTAACCTAAGCAAGTAAGCAAGTAGTGGGTATGCACTTTGAAAATGTTTGATGTGATACATTGTTTGGGAAAACGGTTATAGTCTATGATAAAATATGCAACCTAGTTCTCTATAACCAGTGCTCTGATACCAATCTGTAACACCCCCAAAAATATGTCGAAGCGGAAATGTGTCCGAAGGCGTTACTTCATAATACACAGCGCTATATACAAGGAACTACCTCTAAATATTCGTTTGAAAAAGTAATCACATTGATTTCCTTGAAATTGATATAACATTTATCCCATAATTGCATCACAATTAAAAGCTCGAAAACAACCCAACGAGGTTTGATCATTTGTATGTAAGTAGAAATCCATAAATGAAATCTTGTCAATTTTAGACTCCATGCACGCCAAGTAGGCCAAGCATCTAATTCACCTAAGAAAAACATGCTTAAAAAGTGTCAACATAAAGTTGGTGAGTTCATAGGTTTTGTAAATACAAATGTTGAACCAAAGTTCTGTAAAGTATGTATGACCATTTAAATCCTTAAATGTCCTTCTAAAATGTATGTATGATTTTTAGAAATCAAATTATTTTAAAGAGCATGCATTTACCATTTCATCCCTAAATAGTCACAAAAATGTACGTATGAACGTTGAACCGCAATTGTTCAAAGCATGTACGATATTATATATATATATCACCAAAATGTTTCAAGTATGTATTGTCACTTTATTCAAGGCACAGTAAATATCCATGTGAGTATAAAACAATGATTACAATTACTCTAAGTTCATGAAACCGATGCACTATGTACCCATCGTAGGTGTCCCCTACAAGAACACCTATGCAGTAATAAAAACCATATGTACCCATCACAGGTGTCTCCTCCAAGAATGCTCGGGCAGTAATGAATATGTACCCCTCACAAGTGTCTCCTCCAAGAACATCGGGCAGTAATGAATATGTACCCCTCACAGGTGTCCCCTCTAAGAACACCTGGGCATTTACTTATAGTGTCAGTTCAATCCACTTAAGCTAATCCGTAATCATTTCCAAAGTAAAGTATGTATTTGTGACCAAATATGAAGTCAAATAAGGTATCCCATAGCAAACTATGTAAATGAGTATGCAACCCAATTTGTAAACGATCATGTAACAAGCATAAGTCAATCATGTGAATGAATTTGCAAACAAGCATGTTCTCACCCTAAAAACTTGTAAAACAAAATCATGTAAAACGTGGGGCTATGAACTCACATTGATGTTGTAGAACGATTTGCAGAACTGCACATATTAAGCACAGCACAAACGGAAAACCGGAACGGCTCGATCAAGAAGTTGCAGCTTAACTTAACTGCTAAGTCCCACTAGCCTAGGATAATGAATTTGGGTTTCCCGATGGATAGTCACCTCAACGCGACATGTTGAGAAAAGATTTAGATTTCAAGTTGTAGTAGTTTGGTGGTTGGTTCGGTAAAATAACTCAAAAGTATATAATTCATATGGTAAATTATATAACAAAGTATGTAATATATTCCGTAAATATTTCCCATGAAAGATGAACAATTATATAATTCATATGGTGAATTATATAATAACGACCAGAAATCAAAAGATTAATTTGAAGTATACAATACCTTACAAGTATTATAAAACAAGTGTGAGTAAATAATTAAACCAAATGGTTTGACACGTTTTCGGAAATCACCAATTTATTAAGTAAATAAAAGTTTTTGCATAAACGTAATCTTACGTTTTAAAGTTACCAATTAAGTAACGGTGATAGCTAAGTCCTTACCAAATTACGACTTTTATTTCTATCCGGGATTTAACAATAACATTTTAAAAAAAAGTATATTGTTTGTTGTCCAATTTATAAAATAATATTTTATAAATTAGTATTTCGTTTCCTCGACGGGTTATAACCAAAATAATTGTCTCATTTGTAAAAGTATAGAAATCTATAGAAATTTCGGCATGGCCTACTCGTTTATACAACGTTCCCCATATTTATAAAATCTAATGTTTTCCACTTTCCAAGAAACCCGTGATGCAAAATATTCACGTTTCAATTTATATCTAACTAGACAAATTATTTACCAAAGATAAGCAAAACCAAACACACTTGCTGCTGTACCAAACGCACCCTTATGGGCTGTTGTACAGCGAACCAAACGCCCCTGTTTGGCTGCAAAACGCAGAACCAAACACCCTTGTTGGCTGCTAACTACATAACCAAACGCCCCTGTTGGGATGCAAAATGCAGATGCAAACGCACCTTAAAAGCTCATAAAACACAATACCGAAAAATAAATAAATGACACTTTTATTTAACCAATACCACCATTAGATCCGGTTTTAATTTACGAAAGCTTGCATTATATTTATTAGCCGATATTTACAAAGATGAGCAAAACCACCATAACAAACACCCTAGGCTGCTAAAACACCGTAACAAACACCCTTTGTTGTGTTTATGCCTAACCAAAACGCACCTTTTCTGGTGATAAAAACCTAACACACCCTTTTTGGGCTAATAAACCCAATGCACCCTTTGTGGGCTAATAAACCCAACACACCCTTTTTGGGCTAATAAACGCAACGCACCCTTTGTGGGCTAATAAACCCAACACACCCTTTTTGGTGCTTGCATGACAAAGGTGGTGGCGTGGTGTGGAGGGTGAGCGATGGGTAGCTGGCGTTGAACATGGGTTGTGTGGTGGTGTGTGGAAGTGTGGTGCATCGTGGGATGTTAGGTGTTATTTTTTAATTATCATAATTCTATTAATTCCCCCCTCTCATTCCATACCTTCACCTATTTTTAAAAAAAACGATATTATTCCCTCCCCCCCCCCCCCCCCACCCCCCCCCCCCACAGCGAGATGTCGAGGGGTGTGGAGGGGTAACCATGATCGGCATGGGTTGGTGGGATGAGAGGCGGCGGGACGGAGTGTGTGGAGGTGACGCGATGAGGTAGTGGCGATGATGTTGGCTGTGGTGGTGTCGTGGATGTGGTGGCATCGTGGATGTGGTGGTGTCGTGGATGGTGATGATGGCGTGGAGGAGATGGTGGCGGCTGTTGTGGTTGGCATCGGCTGGAGGTGGTGAGATGGTTGTGGAGGTTGCGGTGGTGGGGGTGATGGCAGCTGAGGCAGATATCGGTGGTGAGGAGATGACAGTGGTGTTACGATGAGGGTGGAGGTCGGCTGTGGTGATGATGGAATGGCCGGAATCTAGCCGGAGGTGGCGCCGGTGGCCGGAAAATATTAAGAGGAGGAGTGTGTGTGTGGAGGCTAGGTTAATAATGAATGATAACCCTAATTGCTTTAGAATATATACTAAAAAGTTTAAAATAAAAGTGTCAAGTGCCAAATAGACTAGGGGGAATGCTGAAAATATTACCACAGGGACAAAAAACGTAACTTTTGTTAAATCATGGTTCGACGCTCGTTTAGTCTAGTTAACGGTGGATTCAAGACACGAAACTTGCGCCATTGCGTTCCAAATGATTTTCCATGAAATATGGGTATTTACATGACTAGTTTTCATAAACGTTTTATAAAATTTATTTAAAATGTTTATTATTTATTTGGGTATCATGCGTAAGCGTTGTCCGTAGAAATAAAACTTTAATTTGAGCATTCACGTTCTTAAACAAACATTTTTTGAATAAAATGTAAAATAATTTATTAAATATTTTTATTTAATAAAAAGTGATAATTAAATATAAATTTAATTATTTTTGTGTCGGTACGTTGCGTGCGGTGTTCAAAACTTTGCGAGACTATTTTAGTCATTTTCTGCTTGTTTTCGGGTCTCGGGCAAAACTAAAAAGTTGTCCAGAATATCATTTTACATCAAATTGCTTTAGAGTCTGAGTTGTGAAAACGTGATTTAGTGGGTCGTTTTTGATAAGTCAACTTAGGAATAACATATATCTTTTCGTTTTCAAGTCAAATAAGTTAAAAAAAATAAATTTGTACATGAGAGGTATATAATAATAAATATGACTTATTCTTTAAATATGTTCTGAAAAATTACCGGTTACGCGGTAATCGTTTTTATGTGACAATAAAAAATCAAAAGTCAAAAAGTCAAGTCAGACCCGAAAAGTAAAAGGGTAAAATAGTCATTTAAAATTCCAAAAATTGCTGGTTGTTACACAAGGAGTATGAAGCAGAGATGGAAAGAAAAGCCTAGAAAAATACTAGGTCATATTTTCCATTAAGCTATGACAATAAGGATGTCAAATTTTTTAACCATATGGAAGGTAGGAATTTAGGCTATGAGTATCATTCAAAGATCAATACCCAGTATGATTTACCACCATTGCTCCCCTTGCTTTGAACCTCATACCCAAGATTGATATGAACCCCTAGATGATGACACTGAATTGGTATCTAAAGAAGAATCAGAAATAAGTGAACAGGGTATGAGTGATAACATAGATAATGATAAACCCTTAGCACCTAAACCTCAACATGAAGAATTAATCCCTGAAGAGGACTTAGATGAGTGGCTAAAAACAGAGATGGAAAAACGCATGGTTAGGCAAGATAAGAAGAGCAAGAAGGATGCGTTAATCTACATCCTCAAATCACTTGTGGAGGAATGCAAGGCAGTTTACAAAGGAGCATCTTCTCGCAGGACTAATGAAATTTAGGGAGGATCTATTGTCACGGTTAAAGAAGAAGGGGACATTTCGGGAACCTTATGGTACCAACTACCACCTAAAGAATTGAACCCAGGGAGTTTCACTCTTCCTTGCACCATTGGTAATCTTAATTTGTATGCCATGACAAATTTAGGAGCTAGCGATAATATCATGCCAGATCAATTTTCGAACATTTAAAGCTAGCTGATCTTAAAGAAACCGACATGACAGTAGTGATGGCTGATATGACTGAAAAGACCCCATTAGGAATAACAGAAAACGTCCTAGTTATGATCGAGAAATTCCTATTTTCTTGCGACTTCATAATTGTAGACACAATAGGGGAACCTAATGAAACAATAATTCTAGGGAGGTCATTTCTGGCAACGATACATGCCTAAATTAATGTTTTTAAAAGAAAGATTTCATTAGGAATATGTGAAGATAGAGTTTTGTTTGATATGGATGGAAATGTTTGTCAATCTAGCATTCTTGTTAAAAAAGTTTACGTGACAAACTCTAGAACCTTTTAATCCCCTTGAAATAGGAGAAGACTTATTTTCATATGAATCCCCCTCATGTTTACAATTTGAGCAACGTTCTCGATTTTGTGATGATGAGAGTATAGATACAGTTGATTCAAATGACGAGATGCAAGAGCCTGAAGATGGGCATAAAAAGGTCAAGAACTTCGAAAAGATAACTTCAAGATGGCATGTGTGTAAACCAGTTCGAGTATTCTATGACAACGAATGTGGAAAGGATTGCGGGATGTGGCCTACTTATAATCCAGATTTAAGCTTTTGTAGTGGATATGATGCTATCTACGGAAAGGGCGAAAATGGAATGCTCGAACAATGGATGTGTTTTTGGGACCATGAAAGAAAAAACATTAGGGGAAACCGTATGACATTTACTGACTTCCCGAAGGTAAGGTATGGAAGTAAGAGTATTGACGATACGACCCATGAAAGGAGATATTATGAGTGGATTGCACAAAATACCGAGTTTGAAGATGACGGCATTCCTAAAGAAACAATTAAGTATGATAACCACTGTAAATATCACCATGAATACCCACACTCTTACTTTCCTGAGGATAAAACAAAACCATGGAAACCTTCGTTTAACAACGACAAGACACCTAGGGACCAGGAAAACACCTCTCAAAACCTATTTTGTCAAAAAGACCCAATTTCAAACATAAAAACATACTTCCCTGATTTCTCTCAAACTCAACCTATCAAACCACGACCTAAGGACTATTCATTTGAAGAATGGTTAAAAATTAAGTTGGAACATACAAATGTCAGTAATTCTATTAGGAATGAAGTATTTAACGAATGGGTAATGGATAGTTTTGATGTTGAAGTTGACTTTGGAAGACACGGGACGACCCATACTCAACAAGGTTTAATGAATACAAGGAAGAGTTTGACAATAAAATTGAACTGTTGGGAAACGAATATGATCTAAGAGTAGGAAGGAAAAGGTATGCCCTAGATGATGTATGGGAGAAATGTAAAAAGTTTCATGATACCGCATGTCACACCCCCAAATTCACTGCAGCGGAAGATTGGATTTGGGATTATGACTTCATGGCGTGAAGAGGACTTGATACGAGAGATAGACCTCTACATGCCAATATACCAATGCAGACTCCATATATTCCGTAATATAGAACACCTGAGAAAAACATTGCTAAAGTGTCAACATAAAGTTGGTGAGTTCATAGGTTTCGTTGTTTGATAATAATGATGAACCACAAGATTTATAACCATAGCATGAAATATAGCAATCCTATATATCACAATGAAAAGTATTTACTATTGTCTAAGCTCATGACACTGAAGCGTTAACATATATCATAGATAAGCCCGTGCAGATGTTCAACCCGCAACATCCGTATCTGACTCAAATGAAACTGTGTTTGCTTGACTAATGTCAGTCCAAGACAAACAGGGATTGTCAATCCCGATAGATCTATCCATAACATTCGCGCTCCCTCAACCGGTCATCCGGTCAAGAAATTGACAGCTCATGATAAATTGGGCAATATAGCAAGTTGGGTTGAATAGGGACTTAGACCCAAATAGTAAATCAGTAATTGTACTTGTGTTCAACTGTAAAAATTAAGCAATGTTCTCACCCCAAAAGATGATTTAAAACAGTAAAGTAGGGGCTATGAAACTCACCTTGTCGGTTAATCGTCTGAGACTGGAAATGGATTAAGGCACGTCAAATAATGACTCGGTCAAACACCTAAGTAATTACAATAAATCTGAGTATTCATTCTAAGACTTAATATATAAAATGATTTATGCAAATGGTCAAAAGGCGTGGTCGTTATGGAGTTAACGTTTTTCTTTACGTTTTCAAAGTGTTGATTAAACCGTTGGTTCTAGGGATGATACATGACTTCGCACATATAGGCATTTATGCATAATTTGATGTAATTATGTGCTTAAGGTCGCCTGGTCATATTGTTAGAAGAATACAACTTAAGTTTCAATAATATAACTATTAGTTACCAATCATTAATTTATTTATTTACATCGAAGTCATTAATTTATTTGTGTAATTATCAGGTTTATATATTACGGCTCGCTCAACTCGTTTAAATTTCTTATCAGAAAATACATTTTTATCACTTGACTTTCCAAAAAAAAAAAAATATGCAATACATGTAACTTTTATATTTCATACTCTTTTATTATTATGACTTTCCATGTTTAAACCACGAACAAGCTTTAAAATATTTTTAACTTTAAATGAGTTTTATAAACCGCATTAAATTAGTTTATATGTTTAAACTTGGTTTCGTTGTCACTGTTTTTAAATCATCGAAAGACATTATTTAGATCTCTTACTTATCGGAATAAATATTGGTTCGTTAAAGAGTTTACCCATTTCGCTTGAGCCTCGAGGACCCAAAATCTTGCACATTTCCTACTTCTTTACGTATAAAAGTTACCTTTTAAGGGTATTGCTAGTAGCATGAATATCATCTATAAAATATATATATATATAATATATAATATATATATATATATATATAATATTATATATATATATATATATATATATATATCTTTATATAATATACCCACATGGCCATTTCTTTATACTAAACTCATATGGCTATTGATTCTAACGCAGCCAACAAGACAACCACTGTTGTGGTTGTAACATTCCGTATTTTTAGGTCTTTTACGACGTCATTAAATTCACTATTTATTTTTATTTTATTTTTTCTTCTCTCGTGCGCGTTTACTTTTAATTTTAATAGTTAAGTTAAATCGCGTAAGCTATAAATCAACAATTAGCGTAAACGGACACCAAAAGAATTAAAGTTTACGTCAAGTGATCATTATATTATTTTTACAAAAGTAATAATCAACTTTTTATATTTTATTTTTATGGGTTGCGTAAAACGTTTACGTTTCGCAATAAAATACGTTTAGGCATTAACGGAACCACCAAAACTTTTCTACGCTTCAACAAATACCCACAATTGTACCCAATACCTAAAATTTTCTAAATAACAAAGTTATTAACTAGTGAAACACCTTCCTTGATTTCATTTAGGGAACCAAAGGACATAACATAAATTAACTAGCTATGTACATCAAAGACCTACTTGGTCATCCTTAAATTCCTCTCCTTGTTTTCTTGTGTTCCTTGGACCGAAACCCCCCCCCCCCCCTAGTGCATACTTTGACCACCAAGACCTTCCTAAGTATATATATACTTACTACTAGTAATCAAACTCATACATACACATTTCCTTAGTGTGAAAAACAAAAATGCTCTCCTTTTTCCTCCCCCTAGCTCACGGCAACATTTAAACCAACACCCAATCCATATAAAATTTTATTTAACACATTTAAAAACATACCTACATCATATCTAAGACCTACTAAAATGGTTTGAAGCCGTTAAGTTACCCATATTGCAAGTGATTAAGCAAGAAGGTTTTCATTGAAAACTAGGGTTTTCATGTACAAGCTTGGTTTTGAGTCTAAACACAGGTTTAGCACCTATTTCTCATCACATTCATCCTTCCTAAGGTCTTCTTAATATCCTAGACCTTTCCATAACTTTTACATGATTTTATGTGTTAGCATTTCTCTTATGGCATATATCACCACTATAGGATTTTTTTTATGTAAAATAGAAATTAACCACTATGTTTATGAATTTACACACTTTTCTTATGTCATATTGTTATATATATAGGAAAAATGGATTAATAAATATGTTGACATGTTGTTTAAGTATAAATATGATTATGTATAAATTACGGTTTATAAAGTTAATAAAACAAACTCTTTATAAATGAACACACTTGGATAATAAAAGGGTGATTTGATTTCGACTTCATATAGTAGGTTAGACCTTATATAAAAATAATACTCCTCGTGACGATTCCAAAATGATAAGAAACTTGAAAAACCGATTTATAAACGAAAAAGATACTTAGTTACGAGTTTACGACGAGAAATACTTTTTATAAAACTATTTTTATATAATTTTACTATTCAATACAGAAGTGATATTTTTAAACATCAAAAAATATGATAAGAACTTTTAATTTACGAACGTACTCGAAAGAATCGCTAAAA
Source organism: Tanacetum coccineum (assembly GCA_026074375.1). Classification (NCBI taxonomy): domain Eukaryota; kingdom Viridiplantae; phylum Streptophyta; class Magnoliopsida; order Asterales; family Asteraceae; genus Tanacetum; species Tanacetum coccineum. The sequence continues at coordinate 64,860 of BQNB010012693.1, forward strand.
ACGGAGCTATAACGAATAAAATACGACGTTTACGAGTTTACGTTAGACAAAAACTATAAAACAAAGTATATGTCGTGTTTAAGAACAGTAAAAAAGCACATCACAGAAAAAACTAAACTATTAAAAATTTATATTTTGATAACTTGACTTAATACGAAGGCGTGGACGTAAGAAACGCGCGAAACGGATTAGAAACGAGAAAGTTACGCCATTTTTACCAAAGTGTACTTATAAACATTTTTTTCGTTATAATTATGTTTTCACTAAAACGAGTAGACGGTGATGTAGCTATATAGAATCATACGATGTATTAGTTATCAAAGTACTATATTACTAGGGAGTTTCATAATGACGAGGCCTCTTCGGGGTGGCGTATCGACGAGTTGCTGGATTTACGATTTAAAGTGTCCTAGCTCCTCATACGTTCACTACACGACCTCTTAATTATGATAGCCCTAAATGTAGTATGATGTAGATATATATTCATCAAAGTGTTTAGGACATTATACCCCCTATATTGGATTAGGTTGCCTTCAGATTCCTTCTTGACGCATTTTTCCATTTTGAATACTTGTTGATTACCATTCACTCGAGGTGAGTTCATAGCCCCCTTTTTCCTACAATTGTTTTACAAAACCTACGGGGTGAATTACATTGCTTGTTTTACTATTAGACACAAGTGTTTTTCAAAGTGTATGCTATCCAGATTACTGCCTGATTATTAATGCCTAAGTTACCTTATTGCCGTGAAGTCCCTATTTATCATGACCGTTAATTGCTATTTATAGTGAGCCTGGTGTTAGGGATAGATCTATGGAGACTAACAACCCCCACCCTTACTTGGTCACTATTTGATCGGGTGCATTTATACATTGAGAGAATGTTAGGAGTTTGGCAAGCATCCCTATTTTCATACTGATTGGCACAAAATCTAGTTACGGCTTTCGTGCATGATCTTAAGTGCAATAATAATGTTTTGGCCTACTGAATGTGTTTCAGAGTCTACTAATACATTCGATCTTGTGGTCCACCCTTTTTGACTGATAAACCTAGGGATTTCACCTCAACCTTTGTGGTTGACTTTTTAGCATGTAATTTCGAGGTCCTAGGGTAATGAAGATTGGAACGTGAGCCGTGCGGATATCAATGAAACGGATTCTGAGTTTTATACTAAAGTCATAGCAACTTTTATTTTCCTTCAAAACTTAAGTCATCTTTTGGTATTATAAAGCTTTTGTTTAATTAAGAATGTTTATGACTTTTAAAACTTATGGGACCTAATGTATGAACTCCGATATTTTGCTATGGCATCAAATGAAATCTTGTCTTAAACGTCCATTTATGGGTGTAATTCCTATACTTGATTGTGTACTTTACAAGTAGCACCCCAAAGTTACCTTTCCGCGCAACCAGTTGATTTTTGGAGGTGTTACAGATGGTACCAGTGCCAAGGTTATAGGGAACTGGGTCGTTTTCAAAACCTAGTCTATAACCACAAAGTTTAAAGGTTTTCTTTTCTTTCATTTTTAAATACAGAATCCTTCATCGCTATCCGATATCCACGCGTGCGTATTCCCTGATCCTTACTTTCTTTTTTTTGATTGTCATTATTGCATTATATATAATCTTATATATATAATACTTGGTTTAAATTCGATCTCTTACGTTTATCTTTTTACATATCAATATCTATTTCTATCAATCAATTATATAAATATCGACTATCCTGATTAATTTATGATTATTTATATCATTCTCCATTATTTACCATGTGCCATAACTCTGCATACCTCTACAAATTCTCAACGAATTGTGTACTTGTGTTGCCAGAATCATGCCGCCTAGGAGATTTAAAAAGAAATCTATTAGGAAGATAGTGGAAAAGCGTGTGGCCAAAGCCATTGAAAAATACGAAAAGACTAGAGCTGACTCAAACAATACTGGTGGATCCGGATCAACAAATACCAGAGGAACTGTTGTACCAGAGATGCATAGATGTTCGTATAAGACATTTATGAATGGCAAGATTCACTCTTTCAAGGGGACTGAAGGTGTAGTCGGACTGAAATGTTGGTTCGAAAAGATGGAGCAAGTGTTTGAAATTTGCAAATGTGCTGAAGATGACAAAGTAAAGTTTGCCATGTGCACGTTCAGGTCTTGACTGACTTGGTGTAGACGGAAATGTTCAGACATTGGGACTTGCTAAAGCTAAACAGATCCCCTAGACAACGTGAAGCTATATGACCACATGATAACTGCCCAGCACTACTGAAATCCAAAAGGATGTGAACAAAGAGCTTTGGACCTGGACTCTGAAAGGAGATGATATTGAAGCTTACAACAATCGTTTCCACGAACTGGCCCTTGATTGTGTCATGAATTGGTGCCTACTGAAAAGAAGAAGATTGAAAGGTATGTTCGTGGGGTTTCCTGAAAGAATCAAAGGAAATATCACTTCCTTCAAACCTGCGACCATAGCATAGGCAATCACATGGCCCGTGAACTGGTCGATGCAAGCATCAGGTGGGCTGCTAGAATTAGTGAAAGCAATAAAAGGAAATGGGAAGACAACCAAAGAAACAACAACAATAACCATAACTACAACAATAACCACAACAGTAACAATAACCGCAACCGAAACAACAATCATCACCAGCAACAAAACAAGAGAACAGAAACTGTCAGGGCATATGCTGCAGCCCCCCGACCTGTAGGAAGATTTATGCTGGAAATTTACCAAAATGTAATCGGTGCAACTTACATCATCATGGACCTGTCCCGGCAATTTGAGTCGGAGATGCCAAAGATTGGTCACCTGAGAAGGATGGTAGAGTTAGGGCCTCATGGTGCAGGTAATACTCCCTGCAAAAATGTGACATGTTTCGGGGTGTGGAGAGAAGGATCAATTTCAAGGATAAAGAGTCCCGAAAGCAGGAACCAGCAAAATGATGGAGGTCGTGGGAGACTTAACGTGTGGTTGAAAATCCACAGCAGAATCCGAATGTGGGTCACGGTACAGTTCTTCTAAAGAACACGCTGGAAAAAAAGCGTCGCTTGTATTCTCTTTGATTTCGGGGTGCTGAGAAGAGTTTTGTCATCTTCTGCGTTTAATACGCATTTTATTAATATTGCCGCCTTGCCACTCTAAACACCTAGCTACGAGGTAGGTTAGCAGACGAAAAAGTCGTTAGCATCAATTACCAATTCTATTGCAACCTTAGTTCTTGTTAAATCACGTGTTCAAAATAGAACTTGTTGCCAACCCGGCTATGAAGTTATTGATGTTAACAATGGAAATGGATTGGTTGGCATACCACCGAGCACCAGTCATCGATTGTTATGAAGAAGATGTCCGTATTCCTCTTCGAAAGGCAGATTTCCTTGAAGTTTCAATGCGAAGAGGCCGGGAATAGTGATCTTCATTCACTTGCATGTATCAAGGCTGATGAGAAAAAGCTTGGTGACATACGTATTGTCCGAGACTTCCCTGAGGTATTTCCAAACGATCTGTTAGGTTTACCTCTTGAGCGAGAGATAGAATTTCGCATTGATCTGATTCCAGGCGCATCGCCAGTTGTTAGATCTACGATACCGGTATAGCACCTTTCCAGAAATTGTTAGAATTGTCCAAACCAGCTAAAAGATCTTCAAGAGAAGGGCTTTCTTAGATCACCAAGTCAATTACCATGGGAGCAAGCACCCGTGCTCTTTGTCAAGAAGAAAACGGTTCGATGATATTGTGTATTTGACTAGCAGGGAAACTAAACAAGTTGACTATAAAGAAAACCGTTACCGCTCTCCTCAGAATTGATGACTGTTTGACCATGATACAGTGCAATGTTGTTTCTCAAAGAAAGATCTCTATACTCATCTCTATCTTCTTCTCTTCTTTCTTAACTTCCTCTACTATTATGTGCTTCCTTATCTTCTGTGTGGGAGTATCTTGGTTGACTGGTTAGATTTCTCCTACCTAGACCCTCTCATAACTAGTTCTCTCTACCTCTCGCTAAAAGTGAACGTATAGGGCTACCTATAAAATTTCTCCAAGATAGATCTTCGTTCGGGATATCACCAGTTAAGAGTTCGAGAAGAAGATATACCGAAGACCTCATTTAGAATACGTTATGGACACTTTGAGTTCACAGTCATGCCATTTGGACTGACAAACGTGCCATCAATATTTATGGACTTAATGAACCGCGTCTGCAAGTCGTATTTAGAAAAATTCGTAATTGTGTTCATTGACGACATCTTAATCTACTCAAAGTCAGAAGAAGAGCATGAAATCCACCTGAAGACGATTTTAGACTTACTCAAAAAGGAGAAGTTGTACGCTAAAATTTCAAAGTGCGAATTTTGGTTAAAATAAGTACAGTTCCTAGGACATGTGGTCAACCGTGACGGTATCCATGTAGATCCTAGCAAGATTGAGTCAGTCAAGAACTGGAAGACCCCTGAGTCACCAACAGAAATCCGTTCATTTCTAGGATTGGCAGGATACTACCGAAGGTTTATCGAGAATTTCTCCAAGATCGCCAAGCCTCTCACCTTGTTGAGTCAAAAGAATAAGACATATGTGTGGGGAAATGAACAAGATGAATCTTTCCGCATTCTAAAGGATAAGCTATGCAATGCTCCTGTGTTAGCACTCCCTGATGGACCAGACAACTTTGTGGTCTATTGTGATGCATCGAAACAAGGTTTTGGGTGTGTGCTGATGTAGCGGGGCAAAGTGATAGCGTATGCGTCAAGACAGTTAAAGAAGCATGAGAAAAATTATACCACCGGTGGTGTTCGCTCTTAAAATCTGGAGACATTATCTTTATAGGACAAAAAGTGTTATCTACATTGACTATAAGAGTCTCCAGTACATATTTGACCAGAAAGATTTAAATATGCGCCAAAGGCGGTGGATCGAGCTACTCACTGACTACGAGTGTGAGATCAAATACCATCCGGGCAAGGCAAACGTGGTGGCGGATGCCTTGAGCAGAAAAGAAAGACTCAAGCCAAGACGAGTACGTGCTATAAGTATTACTATTCATTCTGGACTTATGATTAAGATTTTGGAAGCGCAGAGCGAAGCTTCCAAGGATCTTAAAGCCCCAACTGAATGGCTAAGAGGATTAGAAAGACACTTTGAGCAACGAGATTATGGTGAAATTTACTTCTTTAATCGTATCTGGATTCCATCAGTTGGTGGTGTAAGGAAATTGATCATGGATGAAGCTCATACTTCTAGATATTCAGTACATCCGGGTGCGGATAAGATGTACTATGATCTGAGAGACTTGTATTGGTGGCCTGGTATGAAGAGAGACATTGCTGAGTACATTAGCAGATGTCTTACGTGTTCTAAGATTAAAGCCGAACATCAGAAACCCTCAGGATTTCTTCAACGACTATAAATCCCTTGAGTGGAAATTGTGAGAAGATAACATGGTACTTAGTCACAAAGGTTGGCCTAGAATCAGCGGTGGGTATGACGCGATTTGGGATCATTAGTGGAAATAGATTGACCAAGTTCGGCTCACTTCTTACCCATTTCCGTGAAGATTACAAAAACAGAGAAGCGGCAAGGATTTATATCAATGAAATCTGAAGCAAGACGGTGTGACTAGTGTCCAGATTCATTACAGACCGTGATGGTCGATTCGCGTCACACTTATGGCAAGCTCTTCAGGAAGCGTTGGGTACAAAACTACACATGAGTACGACTTACCACCCTGAGACCGACGGTCAGAGTGAGCGTACTATCCAGACGCTGGAAGATATGCTTCGAGCTTGTGTTATGGATTTTGGTGGCAGTTGGGATACTCATCTTCCATTGGTTGAGTTTTCTTATAATAACAGTTTACCACACGAGCGTTAAATGCGCACCATTCGAGGCTCTGTACGGCAAAAGTTGTAAAAAAGATACCCCCTTATAATGGACCTGAATAGTAGAAAGTCATCTTATTGGACCAGAACTTGTGCAAGAAACGGACAGAAAAGATTTTTCATAATTAAGGAAATTATTGAAAAACAGGCAAAGAAGTCGCCAAAAAGCTATCGTGATAAGCAGGCGTAAGCCTCTTGAATTCAGAGGTTGGATCAGACCGAGTTTTTACTTAAGTGTATCTCCGTGGAAAGGAGTGGTACGATTTTGTTAAAAAGAAAAGCTGGCAACCGATATGTGGGAACCGTTTTGAAATAGTAAGTGGTTGGACCGGTAGCTTATCGGCCGAAGTAACCCCAAGAACTAAGCTGTGGGTTTCATGACAACTGTTTTCATGTGTCTAAACCCTCAATAAAATGATTTGGGCTGATCCAGATTTCAGGTGCCTATTTAGATGAGATCGAAATTGATGAAAATCTAGCGATTTATCGAGAGCCTATTGAGATCGAAGAACGAGATGTGAAAAGGCTAAAGCGAAGAGGAACAAAAAAATTCCCATTAGCAAATTCGTTGGGAACTCTCGGCATAGGAGCTGAGTATACCACCTGGAACATTAAGACCAAATTCCGGAAGAAACTATCCGCATCTCTTCTCTGAAACGTACCTCCTTCAGGTGTTGCAACCTGAGCCAGTTGAGGGACAGCTCGTTTCCTAACCGGCGGAGACGTAACATTCTTAATTTTTTTCAGGTCAATTACGACGTCATATATTTCACTAATTATTTTTTTTCTGTCGTACGCGTTTTTACTTTTGATTCTTATTATATATTAAAATCACGTAAACTAAAAAATCAACAATTAAACGTAAAACGGACACCAAACGAATTAAAGATTTTCGTCACAAGCAAATATAAATTATATTTATGAAAGTAATAATAAACTTTTAATATTACTCTCTTTTATTGGTTCGTAAAACGTTTACGTGTCGCAATAAAAATACATTAGGCATACCTGGGAGCACCACAACTTTTTCTACGCTTCAACAAATACATAATTTTATACTCTAATGCTTAAGTTTATAAAACTTACTGATAATGAGTGTTGAAAACAACATATTTCGTTTTATAATCAAAAATGGCCCAGAAGAGACAAAAATTGGCTTAAAATGGCGTTGTATATTTGCTTGGTTTTTGTCTTTTGTGAATAGTGTAGTTACGGATATGCAAAAATCACAAAGAAAACTTCAAATTCGGACAATACCAGAAAACGGACACGGTGGAATGGAATTGAGTGTGCAAAAGCCGGGAGAATGCTATCATGGTCAACAATGGTCAACCACAAGAAGACAAAAACCCAAAAATACCAAATCAGTCCCTCAAAGTTAAACAAACTTTCAAAAATGGTCCCCTAATCCCTAACGGTGTTAACTCTTTAATATAAAGAGTTAACACCCGTTAACTCTTATAACTCAAATCCAAAAACTTGTTAATAACCCAAGCCCAAAACACTCTCCCTTTGGCCAAAACCTAAAAAGCCCCTAAGATCAAAATCAAAATTACCCCTGTCAACACACCCTTTCATAAAAAAAGTAAAACGCGGGAAAAAGAAGTGTTTACTATTCACCCTTCTTCCCCGACTAAGAAGGACCGAGAAAGCTTATCCAGGCCTATAAATATTAAGCTACATCCCAGGCCTATAAATATAAGTCTTAAAACACTCACAGAAAGAAAATATATCTAGGAGTAGGATAAGAATAGCTTATTTAGTAGCTTATTTCCATGTAATTTTAGCTTATTTTAGATGTAATCCTCTTTTCATTTAAACTTGTAATCAGTTAACCTTTTATCAATAAAAGTGTTTATTTTCATTTAAGCTTAATGTGTTTTTAGTTTTTACTTAAAAAGTATAAAAAAACTCTCAACTGTTCTTCATAAGCTCTTAAGCTAGTCACATTCTTATCTAAGCTCAAAAAGCTTAAATAAGCTCAATCATATACAAATCCTCCCTCAAATGTACCACAGCTCAAATTTGGATGATGGATCAAACCTGGAAGGATCCATAGACCTCACTGGCTTATTCTAAATAAGCCAGATCTTGTAGACATAAGCTCTTGTTGAGCAATAATCCCTGTTTAGCTGGGATTTAGGTTCTATAACTCATTTACCTTTCTGTTTTAAATATTTTAGTATAATTCTGCTTAGTAGCTTAGTAATTGCTTAATTTGCTTAATTGTTTGCTTATTTGGGCTTAAACTTGTATTATTTTGCTTATTAAGTTTGTTTGATCATCTGTTTTCTAGTTACATAGCTTAGATCTTAGTTTTAATGTTTTTATGTTTAGGAGTAAACTCTAAATCTGTCAAAAACACGAAAATAAGTATAATCTCCATGAGGTATGGATTAGGTTGGTGCACAAATTTTATACTCAGGTGAGTTAGAGAACATTCATACTAGTAACATGGAGGATTTCGTCTTTGATGCTTAATTGCTTGTGAAACATTGTTAATTTCTTAGTTGTTTAAAATCTGCTATGTAGCGGATCCTGGTAATCTAGATTTTAAAAATTCATTTATAATCTGTTTTTCATAAGCTAATATGGTGTTAAGTCTATTTAAAGGAGTGTTTGGCACAAGCCTTAAAACGGGTCAGTTTTTTTTTTGGGTATGAAGGTCCTTAACAGTCAACGTGTAAAAAGCCTAAATTTAGATTTTTTGTAGTTTAAGTTAAAATTGTTTTTAGTTGTTTACAAATTTCAAGATTTTCTCTAGGGCTCATCAGACTCTTTGCACTGTTTTATAGAAATCTGTGGTTATTAAAAGGAAATTTAGTTAAAATAGCTTATTTGTTAAGCCTTGTTTAATCAGTAAATTTAGTCATTTTCATTATCAATTGAGTAAATAGTTAACGTCTTTAGTTAAGTGGTTGGAGTTGATCAAAGCCAAAGACAAAAGACATCTTTCCAACGCATTTTTTAGTTTTCTAGATGGTTAAAAAAGTCCATTTTCGCAATTCAAAATGTAGCCATTAAGGTTAAAAAATTTGTCTTATACAAAGGTTTTGTAATTTTCAGCATAAGCTCTTTGTAGTATAGATTTCATATGTTTCAACTTATTTTAGATTTTAATCATCATTTTCTAGCTTATTTTAGGTCTGCAAAAGAGTACTTAATCATTTCATCACAGCTTGAGACCAAGAAAAACAGAAGTGTAGTTGTATTAGTTTGTTTCCATGACATATTTCTTAGCTTAAATCAGCATTTCAAAGATGTTTATAAGAATGTGATTTATTAAAGTCCCAGATTAGAACAGCTTTCTACGAATGGTGCTACAATAGAGGAGAGGGCTGTATTGTCATAAGGTACCATAAAGGATGCTGATATTTTTTAAGCTCACAAGGAGCCACTCATAATGACTGTTTGTGGTAGTCAGTTTCATTACAAGGTCGTTAATTAAATTTTCAGCTATAGCTTTTTAGAATTTTGCATATTTCCCTGTTCAATCATGCACATAGGCTAGTTGTAGGATAGCATAGCTTATTTAGTTTCTAGGATAGCTTATTTTAGATTTTTAAGCTTAGTGTCTTCCTTAAGTATTTTTGTTAAGAAAAAAGGCCCAAAAAATTCCTTAAAGTATATACAGTCATTTACCAGCTTATTTTTAGCTTATAACCTAAAAGTTTCAAAAAAAAAATAGTTCTTTTATAAAAATGCTTTATTTTTGAGGTGCTTAATTAACTTGTGAATTTTATAAGTGTTTATCAAAAATTAAAAAAATAAAATGGAAAGGTGGACAATCGGGGTGAGCAAGACCTCGAACCCCCAGACCACAACACCCTCAACCTTTATAACACACACACCAACAGCCAACACACCCCACTACCATCGTGCATTGGGGTCATTTCGTTATAGATTTACAAAATCTATTTCTTATATTTTCACTTATTTCTAATTTTCCTTTGTTCTTTTCATCATTTAGGATTTTTAGTAATTTTCCTAGATTTTTTCTCATTAGTAGTTTAATTTTTATAATTTTTCGTAGTTAAAATTTTTAGAAAACCAATAAAAAATAGAAAAATAATTCTTAAAAATACAAAAAAATAGTTTTTAGTTTTAGAATAATTACTTTTAGGTTTTTATGCATTAAAATCATTTTTGTCACTTTAAAATTTTTAATTTCATTTTTAAGCTTTTTAATTTAGTTTTAAAAATAGGATTTTAATATAAAAAATAGTTAAAATTAGTTTTCTTAATTTTTATCATTTCTTAGATTTTTCTAAAGTTAAAAATCATTTTTTAGAATTTTTAGAAATTAATTTGTTATTTTCTAGGATTTTTAATCATTAAACTAGTTTTTAATTCATAATAAATACAAAAATAATCAAAAAAATAATTTTCTTTTTCTTAAAATTTTCTTTTATCTTAATCTAGGTTTATAAATTAAATTTGCATCCATAGGCTTTAATTTCATCTTAGTTGCTTATTTGTCGCGTTTTCTTCGTGCCCGTTATTAGTTTTTTTTGTGCTTAATTGTTATCGTTTGCTTATTTTAATTGTTGTTTTTAATTAGTAGATATAGATAATCAAATCAATCTTCGATCCCATTCAAATCATTGTCCAAAAACGAACGGAGTCTCAATTTCACAAATCGTTGGGGAAAAACGACCCGGGAATCATACTTCCCGGTTAATATACGTATTATTATATATATTATCGTGTGATTTTTCTAACTACCTTTGTCCTCAAGGGTAGTTTGGGAATTTCATATTATATTATATTTTATTAATACATCAATCAATTTTTGGCGCCGTTGCCGGGGATTTGTGATTAAGATTCTTTCGTTTGAAGTTTGTCGATCGTGATTTGGAGAACCTTTCGTCTTTGAAAGTTACGCTTTTAAGAAAATCAAAAATTAAAAAAAAATTAAAAAAAAAATAAAAAGTAAAAAATATTTTTCTTTTCTTTTTAATATAAGTAGAAGATTAAAAACAAAAAAAATATTTGCTCTTTCAATTTGTGAATATAAAAATTTACAAAGTTGGTAAAAGAACACCAACAAATAATACCTTCAATTGAGGTATTATCCATAATAAGTTCCCAACTCGAATAAAAGATTTAAAAACTTACCATTTGTGTCATTTACGGAATACGACCCACCTTAAAAAGTAAAATTTTTAAGAGCTACCGTGAAGTAAGTTTGATTATTTGGTTCAAGTTATCTTTCTCGTTGTCCGTTAAAATTAGATTGTGAATAAACTTTTGAAAAACCCAAAAATATTTTTTTATTTTATTTTCTTTAAATAGTGCATGCGCACTAGACGTTCCAATTATCCTAATAATTCAAACGTCACAATTCCAAGACGTCGGAGAAACAAGTTTCTAACATAGTCGAACCCGAGATTCGAACTATTGTTGCACCAATGGCAGAACGTACCATGGAAGAGCTACTCCGTGCCCCCACGAAAGGGTACGAAGAAGCTATTGTTTTACCAGAAATCAATGCGGATCACTTTGAGATTAAGACGAATTTTCTTCAGTTGGTTCAAGCTAACCCGTTTTATGGTCGTGAGAACGATAATCCTCATGCTCATATTAATAGTTTCAAAAGGATTACCTCGACTTTACGATTTAGGAATGTGC
>BQNB010012694.1:0-10582 GCA_026074375.1 Tanacetum coccineum
CAAAAGACGGAGCTTGGAATTTGCAGCATGAGTATACAAGAGGCCGTATAGCAGTTACTTCCTTATGAGGTAATGATGAACTCATGAAAATGCTTCAGAATCATGTAAGTGGAATACATATCATCTTAAACCGAGAACCAGATTAAGGAAAAAATGTATTTTGTCGCGTCTTTAAAAGATATGTTTTCGAATTAACCCATTTGTGTCTATGAAAGATATTTGCTTTTGCCGATTTTTGAAAATTTAATAACTATTCAATACGGGTTTTTGTTTAGGTTACAATTATTTTGAGTGAGATTCATGGATTAAAGACTCCATGGATATGCTTTGACTGCAATCAACCCTTTTCTGGACGATACCTCTCCAAAGGATCATGTATTTGTTGATGAGTTTAGCTGTATCGGTATGTGTCGCATTCTTTCTATTATCGCATTTGTCACCTTGAATTTGCCCCACATTGACTACATGTTTTCGAAAAACTATTCTGTGATATTAATCTAATATAATCTACATCAATTGTTTTCTTTTCGTATTACTTGCTCTTGACCCTATAGGTATCTGATAATGTATAAATGAGATGTAGTTTTTTATTCTTTGTGATAGGATGCAAAAATTGTGCCAATGTTTGCTCAAAAGTTTTCGAAACAGAGGACTTTGGTAGAGCCAGAGCATGTAACCAACAGGGAAGCACTGCTTACTCATAATTAACCTCCTGTACCTTAAGCTTCTTCTTGCATATCCGTTAATGAGATATAAAAATCAAAATAGGTTACAACAAAAAAGATTGGATCAACATTGGATCAGTTGGAGGCAACATTGGATTAGATACATGTGAATGCCCGCCTGCCGCTACTAACGTCTGTATCTACCTCCAATGCTCTTATGCTCATAGTAATTTCCAATTCTATTATACTTGAATACAAGTTTATAAGCTCATAAAGCTCTTAAAAATGAAGTTGTCGGCTTTCCCACTTTCAACAAGCTCATAGGCCTTACAGATAATCTAAACCAAACGCTCCCTTAGTTGCCTCATAATGACTCGATACTTATAAACCTATTATGGGTGCAGCGGCAGAAGGTAAAGGATTCATGGCGAAATCAATGACATTCAGAAACACAGCAGGCCCTGAAGGCGAACAAGCAGTAGCACTAAGAATACAATCAGAAGGTTGATAACAATGTGTAAGTACAATTTACTTCTATAGCCTCCCCTTCAAACTCGCCGCCACCATCACTTTCGTCGTCTCCATACACATTTTCACACACTTATAATTTTACCATTCTGCCACTTCTTTTTATATATTGGTTTTTAATAGTAATGGTTATTTGTTTATCATATGCAGAAAGTGATTGTTAACTGTGATGGAAGAGATGGCTTTAAATGGTGCTCCTAAACCTCAAAGAAAGGTTCTTTTAAAAAAAAGCTTTTTTATATAAAAAAGAGCTTTATTTTTTATACGTTTTATTGGAATGTGTTTGCAGATGAAGTTTATGCCAAAGGCGCCTGTTCGCAGAGAGCGGAAGCTGGTTTTGCCTAAAGCGTGAGTATTCCTTTTCTGTTCGATAAAGTGGTTAGCTTTGTATGCCTCTATGCTTGCTTTTCGTGAGTGTTGTAACAGGAAGTGTTGATTTCATATTTGGTGAGGGAACAACGGTGATCCAAAACAGTCTAATATTAGTAAGGAAACCATTACAGAGTCAAAACATTTTAGTTATAGTAGCTGATGGTAGCGAAAAATCATATATGATTGGTGGATTAGTGCTTCATAATTATACAGTGAAGATGGACAATGATCTTGAAACGGATGTTGATAAGGAGAGATATGAGATATATTTGGGATGACCTTGGATGCCTGCAGCAAAGATGGCGGTTATTGGGAGTGATTTGGGTGGCTTTTTGAACCTAGAATGAGAAAACCTTTAAGTTTTTAAGTATAAAAATAGAGGACCTGGTGCGAGTTTGAAGAATAGAGTGAAGTGGAGTTCATTAAGCATCCTTAAAGACGATGCTCAGGCACAACAACATAGTGGTGCACCTTTTCATCTTGGCTTAACTGGATCATTGCTTTAACGGTACAAATTTCTTCTTTAAATATTTCCTTTAGTAACGACAAATTTAAATGACTTAGATATCAGCTAATGTTATGCATGTTTCAATTGTTCCTAATTATCACCCAGGCAGTGCATAATTTTTTAAACAAACACTCAAGTTCTTGGTTACCGACACGCTAGATGGACCCGACGCTTCGTCAAATGCAGTTCTCCGCAAACAAGTATGTTGTCCATTGGTAGCTCGATTAAAGGATTGGCCATTGTTCCTTTGTTGGACAAAATCCACACACTTAAGAGGTATACATTTTTATATAGGTAATCTGTCATAAAATCTTCCTTTAGAAGATTATATTAGTAATTAGTTTTTGTTGGTTGCATCTTTTATGAGCTGCAATTAAACGACACAAGGCTACACAAGAACGCAGTTGACTGCATTTTGGGACTTAAAGCTTACAATGAAGAAAGATCAGAAGGTTGATTATAAGCTAATTTCGTGATCTTTTTTATTATGTATTTAAATGGTAGTTAGAACTTAGCCGATAGATAATGGTGGCGTTAATGAACTTCTTGCAAGACTGTTAATTTGTTTGCTAATACGAATATGTTTTCCTCAAACAAAGAGTATGTTACCCTGTTGTTTTTCAAAGTTTAATATTTATGTATCTTTATTTGTGTCTTCTAAGCCTAAGTATAGAATTTAATATAAGGAATCCAAACCTTCCTGTTAAGCCAGTTTGTAAATAAAAGCATCCCAACAGGCCTCCTTGATAAGCATTCTCAATAAGCAATTCTGAACAACTCATATAACAGTTTTGCGGACTATTTCGGGTTGCTTATAAAGGGGCGTGTTTGGGATTGCTGTTTTTTTTACTGAATATCAACATATACACAGGTTACAATGATACGAACAAGTCTAAAAAAGGTATCATATAGACCGGTATACGCCATCAACATTTATATGCAACCCATGTGCAACATTTCACAAAAACATAACGCAATCAAGACTTAGACATAACCCGTGTGCATCGCACGGGTCTGAAAACATGTATGAGTAATAAACCATCAAAAAAACGATCGACATTTGACAAAATTATGCTGCAAGCGACCATTATACACACACCATGCGAAAAACAAATTGACCCAGGCCATGTGCAACGCACGGGTCTGCTTGCCTCGTTAATTTGTACAGTGAACTCAAACGTCATAAATTAAATAGTAAACAAGTCAAAAACTCAAGTTATTAAGGAAACAAAGGTAAATTTTTATTCATTCAACCTAGGGCTGAGCATAATAGGTCAACACATTTCGGTTCGATACTCGATCCAATGTTTAGGGCCACATATTGTTAGTCGTATTATATTATGGGCTAAAGCCCAAATGTGTATTTGTTGGGGTTTGTACACTATATATGTATCGTTCCATATTATCAATAAACATAGAAAGCCTTTACCGCTTTTTCAGGCTTGGGCCATTATATCATCTAAAACATATGTGTTCAATCCGGTGTTAAAAAAATGTAAAATTATAATATATTTATAATGGGTAAATATAAAATTACCTCAATTCGATAAACATAGTTTGTTGAGTTTATTTAAATTGGGTAAGTTCTCTTAGTACGGTATCCAAATTGTTGAATTTAGGAAGGTCTAATTATTAGCCAATAGATAGTTGGCCCAAGCTCGTGTGTGAGATATGATCCATTAGGGTTTTCATATTGCTTCTCATATGTACTTTATAAATAGTTGATGATTAATAAAGTTTAGTCATGGGGTTTTCATTATTCAACATGGTATCATGAGCAGGTATGATCTTTAGACTTAGTCGGTCATCAAGCCGTCACTTTTATACCCCCCTGTCAAATCTCTCTATCTCTATTTTCAAACCCTAGTTGTCGACCACCATAAGCCGCTACTAAATTCCAAAAAAAAACTCTCATTTTTATGTTATCAACACGTACGTTTTCTTCTCTTATGCTATTGATCTAGCTCAAAAATATAACATATGTTTAAATTAGTGTTGTTATTTTCTGCCTTAATTGATTTGAGGCATCTTAACATGCGGCTATGACCCTCCTCTTTATCTAATTCCTCTAAAGGTATCCTCTTTTGTTTCCATCTGCTTTTTTGCGTTCTTTTTCGAACTCTTGCATTTTTTCTCCTTTCATCTAACAAATCTCAACAACAACAAATAAAAAAGGAGACAATTTTATATCTTTCTGGGACTTTTTAGTATGCTCATTTTCCGTTGCTATATCTTGAAGACTACGAAGACTGTTTCCGTTTTCCTATCCGCTGCTAGATCTTCATCAACAAAAGATTTAAAGCATTAATGTTTTATGTTTTACTTCAGTCCGAGCTTTCATGATTTTATCGCCCGGACTATGGAGGAGTATTAGCCAATAAATAGTTAGCCCAAGCCCGTGTGTGGGATAGGGTCTATTAGGGTTTTCTTATTGCTTATACTTTATAAATAGTTGATGATTAAAAAAGTTTAGCCACGGGGTTTTCATTATTCACCACTGATGTCAATTGGTAACCTTGTAAAGTCTCAAATTGCATATCTCTTTAGTTTATAATATTTCTCACTGTCAGTGACGTCTCTAAGTTTACAAAAGCCGTATGCAAAATTAAGTTTAACATAATGAAAATGAAGTCTATAATAGAAAGTAAAGAATTTTCTAAAAAGAAAAAAATGAGAAACAATTATTTTAAAAGTGCCGCTACTAGAATTTTTAGATGCAATTTATTGAATCAATTACTTGTAGTCACTTTATAAATTATATATACATATCATATAAAAATTTTGAGGCCCCTATATTTTGAAGGCACTGTGTGACGGCACACCTCGCACACCCTTATATACGGCTCTGATCACCGTATCTTGATCCTATACATATACATGCATAGTTTTTAAATGAGACAATTATTCTTAAAGTGCCACTACTAGAATTTTTGGATGTAATTTCTTGAATCAGTTACTTGTAGTCACTTTATAAATTATATATGTTAGCATATAGCCCATAAAAGGCCTACGGCCCACTTAGTTATTAGGGTTTTTCTATTTGTTTTGTCTTATAAATACTCTTATATTCTCTTTAGTTTATTATTAATTCAAGTATATTTTGCATTGCATATTTGGTTTTTACATGGTATTAAGAGCTTGATTCGTTTAGACGCAAAGAAGAAAAGATCTAGTCTGTCGTCGAAGGTTTGTTGTGGTTCTTTATGTAAATATCAGAGTAAGTCACATCGTCAACGATTATTATTAATATGGCTTTTTATTTATTGGCGAATGATCGGTGAGAACTTACTACCTTAGAGGGTCTGTTATGAGTTGTTGTATGATGGTCTTTTGTCGTATCTATATTATAATATAGACCGAGTCCTTTAATGATTTTATTAATTAACCTTTGTCTTGGTGGTTTACAACGGGATCGTCTATGGGTTTGGTTTAAAGGGTTAGAAGTTTGACGGCTTGATTTCGGTAATTACAATATCACGTAATGAGATTGGTATTGATATTTAGTATTTTCATCGGGTTGTAATGGATTATTGCTGGTTGGTTTGATTTTGAATTTAGAATTGTTGTTTATTGTTGGTAATACGCATTAAGTTTGGGTTTTGTTTGGTTTCGCTACTAGGTCTTGACTAGTCCTTTAGTTTGATTTGGTTTACTTTGATTTGGTTGACTCTTGTTAGCATGGATACTAGTAAGAATGTTTTAAAATCGGATACATCATTGTTTGAGCAGTTTCAAAAGTTTGTGGATATGTATGCGAAGTTTGAAATATTTTTTGACATGTTGGAGCAACATAAGAAGTTTTTAGCTTTACATCCTCATGCTATGTCAACATCATATAGTAAAGAGTTAACATCATCTTTTTCTAAATGGATATTAGATTCGGGTGCCACTCATCACATGTCTCATATTTTGTTACAATTTATCTCATTGAGTCTTAACTCTTTGAAATCAATTATGGCCGCTAATGGTAAATCTATGCCATTAGCAGGTATTGGTTCTGTTGATACACCATCTGTTTCTTTATCTGATGTTTACTACATACCGAGCCTAACTATGAACCTTGATTCTGTTAGTAAAATTTGTGATTCTTTAGGTGATGTCAATTTTTCGGTTTTTGATTATTCTATATATGACCGAGAAACACACGAAGTGGTTGGGACAGGTCATACGTAAAGGGGATCTTTATATTTTGGATCACTTTAGAAACATTCATGATACTACATCATCTAGTGTGGATTTGTCTTCTATTTGGTTGAATTGTTTTTCTTAGACGTTTTACTTATGGCACTCTCGTTTGGGTTACGTCTCTGGGTCTCGTTTATGGTTTTTAGCATCTACAAGAGTATTGGGAGATCTAGACACTCATGATATATCTGATTGCAGTGGTTGTAAACTTACAAAGTTTTTAGCATTACCATTCAGTAACAATATTTCCTCTTCTACTGCTCTATTTGATATAGTGCATTATGATATGTGGGGACCTTCTCCTGTATCCATAAAAGGAGGTTCCAAATACTATGTTTCATTTATTGATGACTTCACCAGCTATAATTGGATTTATTTGATGAAACGAAGGTCTGGTTTTCGTACAGTTAAAAAGAATTTAGAGCTCTTATGAAAACTTAACATTCGACGGTCATTAAGTGCTTTTGCTGTGATTTGAGGGGTGAATACACTTCTAATGATTTTGTTGGTTTACTTAAATCGGACGACACTATATATTAGACCTCTTGTACGGACACTCCTCAACAAAATGGTGTAGCTGAAAGGAAGCATCGTCATCTTATTGAGACGACTATATCTTTTTTGTTGCCTGCTGATATTCCTAGTGTTTTTTGGGGAGAAGCGGTTCTTACAGCCATGTATGTGATTAATAGAATCCCAACTGCACATAATTCTGGTTTATCTCCTTTTAAAAGGTTGTATGGAACTTTGCCTGATTATTCGTCATTACGCGTATTTGGATGTACTTGCTTTGTCCTAAAACCACATGTTGAGCGTACGAAACTATTTTTTAAGTCCACCTTATGAGTGTTTCTGGGTTATGTTGTTAGTCAAAAGGGATATCGTTGTTATTATCCAGTCAGTCAAAAGTTGTATACCCATCACCATGTTGACTTTTTAGAGCATATTCCGTACTATTATGTTCCTGCCAGTTCACACAATTTGACATAATCTGAACTTATAAAAATTGACCACTTTGATGATGTCGCCCATGAACCTCCACCTATTTTGCCGCCCGTAATAACATAACCTGTTCCAAAAATAACCTTAAAGACCACTGATACCACACTAGATACCACGTCAGAAACCACACCAGAATCCACACCAGACACCACACCACAAACCACCACCTCTACTGAAACTGCTGTTGATCCTCCTACAAGTGGTCGACCAAAGAGTAATTATAAGTCTAAAAAATGGGACGACTTTGTTTATTCTTGTTATTCTAATTCTTTTAGTTCTTTTCTTGCCTCTGTACATCGTCTTCATGAGCCTGAGTCATATAGAGAAGCTGTTTGTGATCCACTTTGGCAGGTTGCTATGGCTGAGAAACTTGCATCATGGGACATAGTACCATTGCCAGTCGGCAGGCGTGCTATTAGCACTCGTTGGGTCTACAAGATTAAAACTAAATCTGATGGGTCCGTTGAAAGGTATAAGGCTCGTCTTGTTGCCAAATGTTATGCTCAAGAATATATGGTATGGATTATGAAGAGACATTTGGTCCAGTGGAAAAATGACAACGGTAAGAACCTTAATTGTCGTTGCTTCTAGTCGTAAATGGAAAATATCTCAGTTGGATGTCAAAAATGTTTTTTTGAATGGTGACCTGAATGAAAAAGTTTTTGACACCACATCCTGGTGTCTCTCATAAACCATGAGAAGTTTGCAAGCTCAGAAATGCTCTCTATGGTCTCAAACAGGCACCTTGGGCTTGGTATGAGAAATTCGCAACCGTTGTTACCTCTCTTGGTTTTGTCTCTAGCCATCACGATTCCGCGTTATTTGTTAAACATTCAAGTGTTCGTATACTTTTGTCGTTATATGTTAATGATATGATTATTACTGGAGATGATAGTGTTGGAATTGAATCATTGAAATTGGAGTTAGCTCATCATTTTGCTATGAAGGATTTAGGCTTACTTCGTTATTTATTGGTTATCGAGGTTATTTCTTCCCCTAAAAGGATATATTTTGTCTCAGTCTAAGTATATAGGTGATTTACTTGATCGTGCAAGAATTACAGACAAAATGGTTGAAGATATTCCTATTGATGCTAAGGCAAATTTCACTCCAACAGATGGCGATCATTTGCCAGATCCAAGTTTGTATCAGACTCTTGTGGCCAGTTTGGTTTATCTTACTGTTACACATCTAGATATTTCTTATGCGGTTCATATTGTTAGTCAATTTGTTTCTGCTCCCACAACGGTTCATTGGGCTGTTGTTTTATAGATTCGCAGGTATCTTCGGGGTACTCGGTTTTAGACACTTTTGTGTCACACCCCGAGAATTTCTGTTCAATAATTTAGCCATTTCCGTTTAGTAATTTAAATTTTTAAAAGTTTTGTTTAGCTTTTCCGCTTAACCGGGAAGTTGTTTCGTTATTATCTGAGAATCATCACCGGGAGCGAACCAGGACACCAAACGTTGTAGTATTTTGACAATAGCTACGTTTTTATGTTTTAAGGCAATATATAAAATTTCATAATTTTAAGTGATGCCGTTACTCGTTTCGTTAAAATAGGTGTTACGTGAATTTAAACAATAACCTTTTCATGTCAAGCTAGCCTTTGGAAATTAATTGTTTCTTGAGCACTAGTTTCCTAAAACTTGGAGGCCACTTTTGGGCCCATCCTTGGCCTCACTTGCAACCGGATATGCATTATATACATGCATAGGATTCAATTTTGAATGTATTCCTACTAGATCTGGCAAGCAAGAATTAAGGTAAAGGACTAATACTAGTAATGGAGTGATAGGTATATTAATCAGTTTTGGTCCCCTAAGCCCTTGTCCCCTAACCAATCGCACACACAAGTGTGTGGGGAGAGTGCCTCTTGTCATATATCAATCATTCTCATTTTCATTCTCATTTACTTCTACACACACAAAAACATTTCTTCTTGTATCACTCTTGATACAAGTGCTTAATCTTACACATATCTTTAACCATATCTGAAAACGAGCGCTCAATGTACCAAAAACCAGACAAAACCTGCCACAAGTATTAATGTCTTTCTTTGATTTTGAGCGAGGCCACAGATTTAGTAATTGTCAGTAATAGATGTAACATCAAAAGACAGAAAACCAAGCTCAAAATTGACAAACTGAGCAGAGTTGGAGAATGGAAAAGACTGTGCAAAATCAAGGCCAAAGTCCAAAAATGACAAAGTTCAGAGTCAATACTGAAGAATCAGCATTACACAGACTGGAGCGGAACAGAAGAATACTACTGATTTAGAAGCAATCTTTAACCCAACTGATGGGTCGTTGAAAAGCCCAATAGAAATCATAATCTATGAAGACTGTTAAGAAAAAAAAAAACCCCAAAATGGGCCCTCAATCAATTTACAACAGCCCATTTGTGTGCAATTGACAAAGACTGTGAAGACTTTGAAGGCCCAATCCTAGCCCAGTTACAGCCAATCTCAGCCATTGTACACACAAAACCCACTCCTACACCTTATTGGGCTTGAAAAAGCCCAATAACCAAACCTGTGCCTTATTGGGCCTTAAAAAGCCCAATAACAAACCCAAGCCCAACCAAAGCCCAAAATCCTTTTTTACAAAACTTTAGGGACTAAAGTTGTCATTTTTAAAAGTTTTTTTTTATAAAAGAAAAAAAAGGTAAAATAAAGGGAAGGACTAAAACTGCCAAATGGCATTTTTCTTTTTAGTTATAAACTAGAGGGGCCAGTATTGCAATTATCCAAATCCTTCTTTGTTTTCTTTAGTTATAAAACGCAGGGACTAAACCTGCCACTTTCCAAACTCGGTTATAACTAAAAAATTCGGCCAAAAAGAAATAGAAAGAGTGAGAGAGATGAGGGACCAAACTTGCATCTTTTTCATCCCTTCCATTTAAACCCTGCGAACCACCCCTGCCAAACCACCACTCCCGCCAAAACTTATACCACCATTTCCCACAGTTTTACTCCCAATACCACCTCCCAAGTACCTTTCCAGCTCACCCCTACTCATTCCCACCTTACCCTGCCCCTATAACTCTCTCCCCAACACAAACACTCAACCCCGAGCACCCCTTTCAATGGTGAGATTGTAAGAAAAGGGAACCAAGGGCTAGGATTGCTTTGGGAGCTTTCTACACACATAACAAACACAGCTAGCACAAGTGGGAGCACCCAAGACTTCTATAAAAGAAAAGAGAGCAAGCCGAAAGTCACACACCTTTTTTTTTTTATGTTTTAGCTTAATTTTCAATCCTAAGTCTTTTCTTTTAATCTTTTAAGTGTACTCAGTTGTTTTTAAAGCTTTATGATTG
>BQNB010012694.1:14969-71630 GCA_026074375.1 Tanacetum coccineum
CGGACGAGGTGGAAGTTGAGACGGTGGATTAGGCAAGCATTGTGAAAGGAGAAGAGGAAGTGCTGGTTCTAACTCTGGAGTTGGCAAGGAAAAGTAGAGTCCATAGGAGGAATAGGAGGTGTTTCATCTGCCAAACATTCAATGGTTGCAAAGGATGGTCTAGGAGGTAATGGATTCGTTATTGATGGTGGAAGATCACCTAGCAAATCAAGGAAAGATGGAGAAGATGGTGGAGTAGAGAACAAGAGTTTAATGGGATCAAGGTTAATAGTTACCGGTGAGGTGAGCTTGGATGGTTGAGTAAGAGCGGGTGGTGGCGAAGTCAATAGAGGAGGAGTTGACTTAGGAGTAAGCAAGCAATTTTCATTGGAGTTAATTTTTGTATTGATTGGAGATAGTGGTGGAGTGGTTATTAGAGAAGTTGGTGGAGCTCCCGATGTGTAGTATGATGGTGGAGAGAATGGTTGATAGGGAGGAGAAGAAGTTTTTGGATTGACAAAGCAACATGGCCTAACACTAATTATTGCGGTTCATTTAGATTAGTTTTGTTCTCTTTAGGCATTGTAAAGAAAGGTAAGACAAGAGAGGTAGGAGTGAAGGAGAAGAGCAAAAAATGGTGCACTATTTATAGAAGAAGATTTGAGGTGGACTTAAATGTTTTACTTGTTAATTTAGTTAAAATCTAATGATTAGAAAAGGTCAACTTCTATTCTTAGAGCCTAAGTGATGTGACAAGGAGGGAAAACTTGGATTTAAATTTGAAAAATTCGTATATTAATAGTTGAGAACAGGTCTGCCGGTACTGCCGGTGCTATTCTAAAAGGGCACCGGTTTGAAATTTGAATGGCACCGACCGACGGGCAGAGAGGGTTTTTGTAGTAAGTTTTTGAGTAAAGTTTTGATATGTTGGAGGTGCAGTTTTTCTCGACTCAATGACAGAAAAATTTGTTTTATTTTGAGAGAAAAAACCTTAAGCCTCCTTTTAATGTAGCTATAATGAACGTGTTTGAAACAACATATTGTCCATGTGTTTCCTTGAAGACGTTCACGAGACTAAAACGATTTATTTGTATTTAAAAAAGAAGAATAAACACAAGAAAGCTTTTAGATTTAAACGTTTGGTTCCATTAATCCAAGACCGAGTCGAAGAAGATTGTAAGGTTCTCTTTTAAGAGGTTTGGTTAGAATGTCGGTAATATTGTCTTCAGATGCAACCTTTTCGATAGAGATATTACCCTTTTGAACGCTATCACGGAGAAAATGATGACGGATCTATATATGTTTAGTGCGAGAGTGAAGAACAGGATTTTTGCTTAAGTCTATGGCTCCTTTATTGTCACAAAGAACAGGTACGTCATTTAACTTAACTTCATAATCTACTAGAGCTTGTTTCATCTATAAGGCTTGTTGACAAGCTTTTCTGGCTGACACGTATTCGGCTTCGGTAGTTGAGATAGCTAAGGCGATTTGTTTCTTGGACATCCATGAGGTGAGACAACAACCTATGAAGGTACATACACCACTAGTGCTTTTTCGGTATACATAGTCTCTCACGTGGTCAGAATCAGCATAGATGATAGTCTTAAGACTGGTTCCCTTGGGATATCATAAGCCTAGGTAAGAAGTACCTTTGATGTAACGGAAGATTCATTTTACGGCTTCGAGGTGAGAGGTTTTAGGAGCTCCTTGAAAACGAGCGCAAAGACATACACTAAATATGATATCAGGGCGACTAGCGGTTAGATAGAGTAAACTACCAATCATACCACGATATTTAGTATCGTTGATGGGTTCGCCCTTTTCATCGCGGGTGAGTTTGGTTTCAGAGGACATAGGAGTTTTGATTGGTTTGGCGTCTTCAAGACCGAATTTCTTTAACATTTCTTTTACATATTTAGATTGATTGAAAAAGATTCCATCTTTGAGTTGTTTGATTTGTAAACCAAGGAAGAAATTCAATTCACCCATCATGCTCATTTCAAACTCATCATGCATGATTTTGGAGAAATCATCACATAAGTCTTGACAAGTTGATCCGAAGATGATGTCGTCCACATAGATTTGGACAATGATGATATGTAAATCTTTTTTCTTAGTAAATAAGGTGTTATCTACTAAGCCTATGGTGTACTTATGATCAAGAAGGAAGGCTTTGAGTCGATCATACCAAGCTTTAGGTGCTTGTTTGAGACCGTATAGAGCTTTTTTAAGTTTAAACACATGATTAGGTTTTTCAAAATCTACAAATCTAGAAGGTTAGGCTACATACACAAGCATACGGGGGTTGAATAGTTTTCTAAAATATTTGGCCTTTTAAAACTTGTTGAACACTTTGTTTGAAACTTTTAGTGAAGTAATCTAGATATTGATGTTTGATAATTAAGAAGTAAGAGATGTAAGAGTAAAGAGAAGATAGAGTATAGAAAGAGATCACCAGGACACAAGTATTTATAGTGGTTCGGCTACAAGGATACCTTCCTTGCCCTACTCCACTCCTCGAGTCACCTACTCAAGAGTTTGTTAAACACTAGTCACCGAGCTCCTTTTACTTGGTGGAGAAGCCTCACAACAATGGTACACTTCTATAGGTTACAAAGATGATCACCGAATTTCTCATACACGAGAATCGATAATAACACAACTACACTTGATGTACAACTAACAATACAACAATAAATCATAGCAAGATGATCTCTTAAATGAAGTAAGATGAATCAAGATCAAGACACTTTTGAGGCGTGCTTGAAACTTTCGCGTATTTGGCAATTCCTTTCTTGAAGTAAATTACCTACACAAGATTTAGAAAGAGATGCTAGAGATAGAGAGAGAGAGAGATCAGTTGGTTAGAGAGAAGATTAGATGAGAAAGGTGTGTGAAAACATGAGAAATGGCTTGGTATTTATAGCCAAAAAGTTTACTGTATGTCGGTTCTGCCAGTGCTGTTGATAGAGGGCACCGGCTTGCAAAACTAAGGGCACCAGAATACAGTAACTAAATCTGGATTTTGATTTGCAAAATCTTGAGATATCTTATGTAATCTTATGATATTTTCTTTGGATTTGCTGCATTTGATTATATAATGTTGATCCCACGCCTTGATCGATTCTTTACTTAGTAAAGAGTATGTTACCTTGGATGAATCCAAAATAACAATGGTTAAGACTTTGTTTGTATATCAAAGTGTATGCGGAATCTACACTTTGATACTCTAGAGGAATTTATCAATGGAACAGTACCAAACAAAGAACAATGAATAAAACACAAAACTGCTTCAATATTATTGATAATACGAGTACTCTTGATTAGTATTAGGGTTACAAACCTTGAAGCTATTCTTTCTCTAAAATGTATCTCTATCTCTTAAGCATAAGCATATCCTAAACCTTAACCTAGGATCTCATTTTATACACCACAAGGAGTCATTTACAAGATAACTACCTAACTTTCTAGATCAGTTACAATTATATTCAAAATCAAATATAAAAGATATACATTCCTTATTTATCTCTTTGCATCCTTATCTCCAAGTCAGCAGCTTCGACCATCAGCAGTACTAATTTTTCTTCTAGCTGTATTAACTAACTCTGGTAGTACTAAGTTTGTACTGGCAGTACTAACTCCATTGGTACTGTTAGTTATACCTTGGCAGTATTAACTCTTATGAAGATTTATTCCCAACATATACTAAATGAAGTAATTAAATTAATAAGTGTAAGATGATTTTGTGTAAAGTTAGGGTTTAAAAAGATTTGTACACTTTTTCAAGTTGCATGTGCATTTCTACAAAGTTGGGAGATAGTAAAGAAATCATGTTTTGAGATAATAAGAGATTTGAGAAAAAATGGTTCGTTATGTTTTGTCATTAATAAAACCTTAGCCTAAGTTGATTGTAAAATGTTTTGTTTAAAACCGGTTTATTTGTATTAACAGTTTCCATACTATCTGTCTCTCGGGTAGGGATGAAGTGTGCGAATTTGGTAAGGCAATCGACAATGACATAGATTTTGTCATGTCCGTTTGATGTTTTGGACAGTTTTGTGATGAAATCCATTATGATTTTTTCCCATTTCCACATAGGAATCTCCGGTTGTACCAGTAAGTCGGATGGCTTCTGACATTTTGCCTTAACTCTAGAACATGTTAAACATTTGCCAACATACTCAGTGATGATTGCCTTCATGTTTGGCCACCAATAGAGTTTCTTTAGATCCTGATACATCTTTTCAGAACCCGGGTAAATGGAATATTTTGATTTATAGGACTCATGCATGATCAAGTCTCTCAGATTACCAAAGAGTCGTAACCAGCTTTAATTCTTAATACAACGAGTTCCATCAAGATGTATTTCAAATGATGTATCCATTCCACGTAAGTTTTCAGCCTTGATGTTTTCTTCGTTGAGTGCTTCGGTTTAAGCTTTAAGAATTTGTAAGGGTAAGTTTGGATGAATGGTTATAACTAATGATCTAACTCGAAGTGGTTTGATTTGTACCTTCCGGCTTAAGGCATCTGCTACAACATTTGCCTTTCCAAGATGGTAGCGAATTTCACAATCGTAATCTGCAAGTAATTCTAACCAACAACATTGTCTCATGTTCAACTCTTTCTGATCAAGGATATGCTGAAGACTTTTGTAATCAGTGAACACATTACACTTTGTACCGTATAGGTAGTATCTCTAAATTTTAAGAGCGAACACAACTGCTCCTAATTCGAGATCATGAGTGGTATAGTTTTCTTCATTAGGCTTAAGTTGTCGGGATGCACATGCAATAACCTTCTCTCTTTGCATTAACACCGCTCCCAGACCTTGATGGGATGCATCACAGTAAACAACAAAATTGTTGCTTCCTTCTGGTAATGCTAAGATTGGAGCTTCACAAATCTTTTGTTTTAGTAATTGGAAAGTCGACTCTTGATCTTCGCCCCAGATATACTTCTTGTTTTTCTGGGTTAATTTAGTCAAAGACTTTGCAATCTTTGAAAAACCTTATGTGGGTGTAGCCGGCAAGTCCTAAGAATTGACATATTTCTGTGGGTGTAGTAGGAGATGCCCAATTCTTACCTGCTTCAATCTTGGTAGAGTCAACATGAAGTCCTTGACTATCAATTAAGTGTCCAAGAAATTGCGCGATATGAATCTAGAAATCACACTTGGAGAACTTGGCATACAACTTCTCTTTCTTAAGTAATTCTAGGATTATTCTTCAATTGATTTGCGTGTCTTCTTTGTTACGAGAGTAGATGAGAATATCATCGATGAACACTATCTCATTAAATTTATAAAGTATGGTTTACACACACGATTATGGAGATACAAGATACAATCAGGCGCGTTAGTTAAAACTAAATGGCGTCACTTGTATTCATAATGTCTGTTCTTGTTTCTAAAAGAAGTCTTGGGAATATCGTCATCCATGACTCTCGTAGTGATAACCTGATTCCAAGTTGATCTTTGAGTAAAAACTCTCAACCCTTGAAAGTGGTAAAATAAGTCATCGATCTGGGTAATGGGTAACTATTTTTTACCGGTAAGTTTATTCGAACTCCGGTAATCGTTAAACATTCTGAAAGATCGTCTTTATTTATAACAAATAAGACAGGAGCTCCCAGGTGAAGTACTTGGGTCGAATAAAGACCTCGGGTCTGCCAACTCTTGATGTTGGTTAGATAGTTCCTGCATTTGAAGGAGCTAACTCTTAAGGTCTGGGCTACAGGGTGTCGCCTCCTGGAATTAGACGATCGATTTGAAATTCATACTTGATGAATGGGAGAAGGCCAGATGAATTCAGAAAAACTTCTGGAATATACTCTGACTAACGGTATGTCTTTTAGTCATTTCTCGTCGACTTTCTTTTCACCATTTTTTGGGGCTACGAAACTGGACATAATTCATAAGATCCATGAATACAGCAGGCGCGTTAGTTAAACCAAATGGCATTACTTGAAATTCATAATGTCCGTATCTTGTTCTGAAAGCAGTCTTAGGAATATCTTCATCCCTGACTCTCAGTTGATGATAACCTGATCTTAAGTCAATCTTCGAGTAAACACTCGAACTTTGAAGTTGGTCAAATAAGTCATCGATCATGAGTAATGGGTAACGATTCTTTATGGTAATTTTATTCAACTCCTGGTAATCGATACACATTTTGAAAGATCCATCTTTCTTTTTAACAAATAAGATAGGAGCTCCCCAAGGTGAAGTACTTGGTCGAATAAAACCTCGGTCTGCTAACTCTTAAAGTTGGTTATATGGTTCCTGCATTTCTGAAGGAGCTAATCTATAAGGTGCTCGGGCTACAGGTGTTGCTCCTGAAATTAAATCGATTTGAAATTCTACTTGACGCATGGGAGGAAGGCCAGGTAGATCTTCAGGAAAAACTTCTAAGAATTCTTTGACTACTAGTATGTCTTCTAGTCGTTTCTCGTCCGACTTCTTTTCCATTATTTGGGCTACAAAAACTTGACATCCCCTGGATATATACCTTTCAGTTTTTATACAGGATATGAGATTTAGTCGGGTTTTACTTTGGTCACCTCGAATGATTAATGTTTCATCATCGATGGGAATGTGAATGACTTTCTCGTCATAGATGATCCTAGCATGATACTTAGATAACCAATCCATACCAATGACGACGTCGAAACTAGTGAATTTAATCGGCATAAGATCAATTTTGAAAGGTTGGTTTAACAAAGTCAGAGTTGCACCCTGAATAATGGTGTTTGTGCTTACTAAGTTTCCGTCAGCCATTTTGATATTGTAAAAGGTATCTATTGTAATGGGTGGAATATTTAGCTTAGAGGCAAGAGATATGGATACGAAGCTTTTATCAGCTCCAGATTCAAATAATACTCTAGCTAGATGTTGGTTTAGAAGGAACATACATGTGACTACGTTTGGGTTTTGATGAGCATTCCTATCCCTTAGCATGTAGGCTCTTCCCTGGGCATTGTTGTTGGTGGTCTTTCGGCACTGATTTGCATAATGCCCTTTCTCTCTACTGGTATGGTAAGTAACTATCACTGGTAGCAGATTACCCCTAGTGGCTGGCCCTTTGTATACCTATTGTTTTCAGTTGGAGTGACAGCATAAGACCTGAAGGTTTCCTGTCTTCTGTTCTGTTGTGGTTGGTGATTATTGTAGCGGTTGTTGGTGTTGGTGTTACGGTAGTTGTTGTTGTTGAAAGTTCTTCTGTCGTCAAACTTTCGTTTGTGATCACTTGATACTTGCACCGGAGTGTGCTTTGTTACCTGATCCATTAGCCTCTAGGCTATGTTAATGGCTTCCTCTAAAGTTTTATGTTTAGAGGCGGTAACATTCCCTTCAATACTTCGAGGCAATCCCCTGATGAAAACTTCCATCATTTTCTCAGAATCTGGCACCATAGTGGGACACAAGGTTGCCAATTCCTGGAATCTTCTCACATATGTCTTGAGATCATTCCCCTTCACAGTCAGATGGTAAAATTCGTCTTCCATCTTCTGGACCTCAGTTCGGGGACAGTATTTCTTTATCAAAAGTTTCTTGAATTTAACCTAGGTAATCTTGTATGCTTCTTCTATCCCAATAGGTTGGGAAAAAGAATTCCACTAAGATAGAGCTTATTTAGTTAAAGTACTAGTAGCAAACTTCACCTTGCAGTCTTCGGTACAGTTTCTACGAGAAAACACTAATTCAGTTCTTTCAAACTAGCGGATGAGACCAATAGCGCCTTCCGAACCTTTAAAGTTGATAGGTTGGCAGCTCATGAACTCTTTGTAGCTACATTGTCTTGCCACAGGAGCTTCTCTTGGTCTGGTGGTATTATCAGTATTTGCCATGTTAGCGGCTTGTGCTTCCAGAGCTGTGGTAACACTGTCAACAACTAGTTTCCTGATGGCAGCCTCAGTCATGACTGGTGCTTCAGATGTTGACATCCTTTTGGGAGGCATTCTATCAACATAATATAACACGTAATAAGAATGATATCACAAGTCTTAAATTGATTAAAGTTCAAAAATAAACATTGTCATAATAGTGATATCGAAATCATAGATAATTCATATCAAATAAGTATCTATGATTTATTTAGAAATCATGGTATGATTCATAACGATGGAGACGGAGATGATGATATAAGAGAAGTTGTTTTAGGATGGATATATCGGTATTATGAAACAACAAGGTATAACGGGATTGCCATTGTATTATATCATGAACAACTTGCCTTTGTACTGTACATAGTCAAAATTTGACAAGTGTTGTTATTTATACCACACATCCCGTGGCTAGGTTAAAAGCTATAACTAGTATCTAATCTAGTAGTTCGATGGTCCTTTCTGGCTATTCTTGAGTTCATAGATTGCATTCAAAAGACTTTCTCTGTCTGCTTGGTGACGGACTTGGATTTCTTCGATGATTTGTTCTAGATTAGCAATCCTGAAGCGAGCCAAAAAAATCTTGTGGTTATTTCCCATTTGCTTCTTTTAAAGTTTAGTAATTTGAGCACGAGCTTGTTGGAGTTTAGCCTCTAGATTGTTGAAATCTTGTTGTATAATCACCTGGCCATTTCCGAGACCTTCTATTTTGTCTTCTATGTGTTCAGTGCAGTCGAGAGAGAGAGTTTATCTAGGTGATTCAGAATTTCCTTAATTTGCTCCTCGTGACATTCCAAACTTGTCTTACGAGAGCTTTCTCCCATCTCAAATTCTTGAGGTAGGGCAGAAGTAGAGGAGAATGATTGGTTATGGCCTTGTTTCTTAGGTGACAATAATTCCTCCAAAAGAAAGAATTCTTGAGGATTAAACATTGGAGATAGCATTGTAAGATGGAGGCACAATAGTTGGTGGTGGAATAGGTGATTCTTTAGCATAGTATGCATGCATGACCTTCATATATGGGTCATCATGAAAAAGTACAAGAGTTGGTGAAACTATTGGAACTACACCAAATGAGTTATTTGAAGAGCTAGAATAAGTTTTTCATGGTGAAGCTAGGACATAGTCCGGAGAAGCCGGAATAAAGTCGGGAAAGTTAGAGGAAAAATCATCCTAAATCTCGGAAGTAGGATGGTTGGGAAAAGACATCGTTCTGTTAACAACCCAGTAGTAAATGACATAAGTTATTTACATAATAGTATAATAGTTATGTATCTTTACATACTATTTCGGAAATGTAGTGGCACGGAGGACTTTCTTGGATGGAAAAAGAAAAGTAGTTATAGTTAAGGTTTCAACCTTGTTCTCTATAACTGTGGCTCTTGATACCAATCTATAACACCCCCATTTTTGACATATAGCAGCGAAAGCTAATCTGGGGTATTATTTCATAGTACAACAGTCATAATCATAGAAAATGACTCAAAAGAGATGTTTTTAAAAGATAAGTTATCATTCATTATTTCATTAGAGTTTTTACAAACAGAGGTCCCAAAATATACATGAAAACATAAAGTTTGAATGATAACAGTTTAGACATCTTTAAGTCCTTTACACTCCGTGCTATTAGATGTTCAGTTACCTAAGATAAACATGCTAAAAAGGTCATGTAACACCCCCATTTTTACAATATAGCAGCGGAAGCTAATCTGGGGTATTACTTCATGGATACAACAATCATAATCATAGAAAACAACTTTAAAAGAGATGTTGTTGGAAAATTTTAGTTAATCATTCATTATATTCAGACAGTTTTTACAAAATGCAAGATCCCAAAACTAAAACATCATGTTTGAATGATAACAGTTCAGCCGGCTTTCGAGTCCCATGCCACTCCTGCCGCAACCTTTACTCAATTACCTGAAATAAACATGCTAAAAAGAGGTCAACACAAAGGTTTGAGTGTAAATTCATAGGTTTGAAATGTATTTGTTGAATACAAGTTCAAGTGTAATAATTGTAGTACAAAAACACATTTATAAGAAAAGTGGTAAGGTTATGGTTCTTGGGGTCATGCATAGATACCCGAATCATAGTTAACAATACAATTGGTATTATCCGTTGTTGCCCTTTGGTTGGTCTGATTGGTTCGTGTCTTGTATCAACAACATTATATACAACGGTCAATTAATGACTCCAAAGAGCTCATATATCAACATATTAAACAACCCAAATTCAATTTAACCTGCTAGTAAGTAGAATTATACTACTTAACACGATCATAATACCAAGAGTCCATTAAACGACTCGAAGATCAAATTTATAATCGCCTTGAAGTCCGCATTTTAACGACTTAGTAGATCTTATGATACTAACAGAATAACATCCAAATCAATTTAACGACTCAAAGTTCAAAATTTATCGACTTGAAGTCCAATTTAATGACTTTGTAGGATTTATTAACTTAAGACATTGATATGTAATTGATACATCAGATAAGCATATAGACTGGTAAAACACTTTGTATTCTTTATTGGTATAGCTTGTATTTCCCCTTAAGGTTTTTATGGAAAGCATTTAAAAGATTAAAAAGTTGAAGTTTTATGAACTCCATAAAGATCCTTAAAAAGTAATCAACATCGATCTTAAGAGCAGAGATAAAGTAATAATGTAAAAAACATTTGCAATAAGACCATGTATCACCCCTCGCTGGGTTTTATAAAATAAATTAAAATCTGAGTAAATGCGAGGTTATAACTCTCACCTGATATGTATAGAAATGAAATAAATATTCTGAAATGAAAGCTTACACCTTATCACAATCTTAAAAACGCCGGGAAGGTATCTATAGTAAAAATGGATAGTAAATAGGCTAACGTCACACTAACCTGTAGTAGAAATAATGTTACGTCCTAGAAGATTGTACTTTAAGAACTTTGGTTAAAAGAGCTTTTTTTTTTATGAGTTTGATTTGAAGAAGTTTGGAATTATGTATCACCGTTCGGATGCCCTCATAATCAGAAGTCATACAGAAAACATTTTGAGAGAGCTAGGGCACTTAAATCTAAACCCAACAACTCAGTCAGAACTAATCCCAAAATGAAACCTCCATAATATGAAGCTCCCTAGTCTTTTAAACGATAATATATCGTTTTAAGCGTTTTAATCACTATTTGAAATCTACGCACGAGAAGCGTTAAATTTAAAGTTTATGACAAATAATGTTTTTGAGCATGATTTCATACATTTTCAAAATGTTTGCCTTTTTTTAGACCATAAGCGTTTGGACAAAATTGGCAAGTAGAACCCCTAGTTTGCATTTTTACAAATTGGTCCCTTCAACTTTGAAAGATATACCAAGTTAAAACTAGGACTGTGAAAATGTGGACATAATATAATCCCTAGGAATAATAACTTTGATAAATGACACTTTTTAGTCCTTATAGTATAAGTTTATCCAAAAGTTACTGATATATGACCCCTTTGCATGCATTATAATTACAAAACATTGATCCAAATTGCCAAGGCAAGCTTATTTTAAAACATTTCATTAAGACATTTAAGTTATAATAAACTAAAATATGAAGTTTTAACATAACACAAGTTTAATTTAACGATTCGTTAAGCTAGGAAGTAAAATGGGTCGAATTAGGGTTTCAAAACGTAAACGCATGGGTTTTAAGGTCAAATTCTCTTATGACTTATCAAAGCACTTATTTTAACATTATATTAGCTTATTAGGATTGATTAAAAAAAACATTTACACGGTTTAACCCATATTTAAGTAAAAAAAAACATGGACATTAGGGTTTCGGTGTACGGTTTTGGAATCAAAACAGGAAATGAGCATGGAATTGAGTAATCAAACATTAGACATGA
The DNA here is from genome assembly GCA_026074375.1 of Tanacetum coccineum. Taxonomy (NCBI): domain Eukaryota; kingdom Viridiplantae; phylum Streptophyta; class Magnoliopsida; order Asterales; family Asteraceae; genus Tanacetum; species Tanacetum coccineum. Next base: position 26,712 of record BQNB010012694.1, read on the forward strand.
TAAAATTTAGGATCAAATGAACATTAATATCGGGTGTAAAGCAGAAGATAGAACATTAAAAACCTGGTTTGAGCTTCAATAGACCAAAAAGGTGAAACGGGTCAGAAGACAGAGACTTTCTCGGCTTCGTACAGGCTAAAGTAAACGACATCCCGGCTTTCGTTTCTTGGTTTCTTTTGCTTCCTTTCTATACTTGAGACTTCTTAAGATCTATTAGAATTCATATTGAGCAAGGAGTTGCTACTATGAAGGGTTATAGAGGAGGAAGTGGGGGATGAAGAAAAATGAAGTGTTATGGCTCCTATTTATAGTATTTTCGAAACTTAGGGACCAAGGGAGCTTAGAGATCTGGTTAGGACACATATGAGAGCTAGAGGGTGACTAAGAGAGGCTAGAGGATGTGTTGGATAGGCTAGAAACTAGCAAGAACATGGTGGAAACACCATGTGTATGCCGCGGCTAAGAATGAGAGACAAAGGGGTGATGTGGCCAATTTTTGTACCATGGAATTGTTAAAGAAGGTGGGTAAAGCTGCTCAAGGTTTTCTATAAGAGAAGGATTCACATACGTTTATTAATGCCCTTGAATGGTTTTGAAAGGGGTCAAAATTTGATGTAAAGGGTTCGGGTTAATTTTAGGCTTAGACGTGGGTGTTCAAGGGTTTTTCCAAGGTACATTGTGGTTAATAATTGAATAGGATAAGATTAAATAGGTTTTTAAGAGACTTGTATATTAAAGTAATTATCAAAGATTAGCTATTTTTTTTGGTTAAAAACGGTTTTAGAAATCTGAAGAAAATGGGAAGTAACGGGTTCCACTATGGCTGCATTTTAGTGTTTCTTGACTTTCTTGGGCTTATTTTTTTGCATACTTACCTTAGGATTAGGAGTTGACGGAACTTACCAAAATCCTAGAGGCTTTTATATAAGAGTATTGATCAATGAATTTTTGGTCATTGGTTTACGTTATAATGGGTTGAAATTGGAGAAACACATGTCAAAGTTACAATTATGCATAAATAAGGATTTTTATCGGGATTTGTATAAAGAGATTTCGTATGCTTTGATTTCTGCACATTAGCCAAGTTAATGCTAGATCTAATTTGAATATTGTAAACTCATTTTAATGATTTATAATGGGGCCCTTTGGGTTGGTTACTTTGGATTATCATGGATTTAAAACGAGTAACTGGTTTAAAAATCCAATATGTTTTACATTTAGGGTTTCCTAGATATGTTTTAACGTACAAGTTTAAGTAAAAGATGAATTAATGAATGAAACTTAATGAATGAATAGACTGATTAATGATTGTAAAATAATATAGTTAGTTAAAACTTATTTGAGTGTATGTTTTAGGGTTATGGATGATATAAAAAAAAAAACCAAGAAAACGGGGTCATATTTACTATTTGCTCAGTTAACGGTTACTGACTATTTGAACTGTAAGGATTTGAGTGATAAAATGTGTAAGAAAAGCGTAATAATAGAATAATTAGGGGTTTACCACATTGTATATGTAGAGTGTAGTAGCTTCTAAACAGGAGTGGTGGTGGAAGAAATTAGAGGTAAAACGGATAGCGTAAAACGGCTAATTTAGATATCGTGCAATTAATACCTTGTATATTAAGCTTGCAAGACTTGTAACCTTTCTTGGTAGGGAATAATATAATTACTATGATAAAAGTTAATAATGTTACTTGTATCCAATGCTTTAGTTTCTAGCTATTACATTCTCTTTAGATAATGAAATCTTTTATGGAATATACAGGGTTTTAAGAGTATACATGATTAACGTTTTAGAGCTCGATTTTGATATAACTGTGAATGGAACATTATAGGGAATAATGTACTTTGTAATAAGGATATGATTTTTTAACTTGAACATAATTGTGATGGTTTGCTTGACATATTTTATTATGATGAAAAAATGAGTGGTTAGGATTCACCCATTTGTTCTTTAAGATGACCATGTTCTTTATGGATCTCACATCTATAGGAATAATGTACTTTGTAATAAGGATATGATGATATTGACTTGACATGTTATGATGTTTGCTTGACATATATGAAGATAGGATTGCCATAGATAGGTTGCGTGAGCTCGTCTACTTTAGTTATAACATACTGAGATATATAAGTAATGTAATAAAGCAAAAAATTTCCCCGTATAATTGTGATAATAGTAAAATAGTTTGATGAAAATTCTTGGGTTGTTATAGTCTCCACCCCTTACAGAAATCTCGTCCCGAGATTTAATTTTTAAAATTGTAGTGAATAGATGTAAGTACTGGGCATGACTTTAAGTTAGGCTAATCAAGGTCACAAGTCCACGTGTGTGATGAATTTATAATTATGTTACGTACCATAATTATAGTTACCTCCTTTCACACGTCTACTTATTTTCAAGACCACACCTCTTGATGATAGAAAATAGAATTTCTCCAGATCCTGATAGAACCTGGGTGGATGGAATACGTTGCGCCATTCAGATCGTAAGAAATCGTTATTCATTAACCTTTAAAAGTCAACATCAAATAAGAATGCTATCACAAGTCTTTGTCAAAATTTTCATACCTAGTGGTATTGAAATCATTTGACATTGTATAGATTCTTGTGTGTTTCCTTGTTATTATGTTGCAGAATATAACAGAGAATTTTAGAATACGGAGACCATGGAATGAGTAATGTCAAGGAATGATTATGAATTTGTAAAAGAGTTGCTAATCACGAGAGATACAGATTTTGAAATGAACAGATGATGAAGGTAATAATTATAATGATTAAGGAATTGTTTGTACAAACGGATTGAAAGAAACTTGTTTGTACGTATGTTATATACTTAAGCCTATTTATTTATAATTTATCACTTACAAAAAGAAGCGTCCAACTCCTTGTAACTGAGAATTTATAAATTCATAGTTCGGAGATTTATAATTTCCTTATTCAAATGAAGAAGCGTCCTAATTCATTTCAATAAGATGATCATAAATCGTCTTACCTAAGCATAGAATCATGATATGGTAATGTGTAGAAAATGATATGATCATGAATGGTTAGATAATATTAAGATGTTAATTGTACTGACGTTCATATAATCGAGGATGAAAATTTGTGTTGCAAAGGTATGAGGAGAGTATTTAGAGTTTGAGTATGATAGAATTGACAAATAATGTCGAGTTTTGATATCACCAGATAACAAGATGTAACAGAATTATTACTTTTATTTCATGGATAACTTTACATACGAACTTTACATATGAAAAAGAGTTGGTACTTATGTTACATGTCTCGAGATTTAGTTGAGAGATTGAGTGATGTTGGAAAATAGATGTGGATATTTAGCACGAATTTGATCTTCACGTTCCCATGTAAATTCAGAGTTCCATCTTACTTTGACTATAGGGATGCATCTTCGTCTTAGTTGCTTGATTTCTCGATCCATAATCTCCACTGATTCTTCCATATAGTTAAGTTTATCATCAAGCCAAATTTCTTTCTTTGGAATGATGAGGGATTCGTCACATAAGCTTTTCTTAGAAACGTGAGAAGTACCGTTGTCTGTTTTTGATGAGCACTGACTTTTGTAATGCCCTTTCTCTCCACAGGCATGACAAGTTACAGACACTGATAGCAGGTTGCTTCCCGTGGCTGGTCCTTTGCTTCTGCAGTTCCTGGTCCGATGACCCACCTTGTTGCAAATCTGACACTTGACAGTGCAAACTCCTGTGTGATGCAGGGTGCATCTTGTACACAAAGGGAGGTTTCCATGATATTTTTTGGCAGGATAAGTCCTAATAGTTTCTTGTCTTCTATGCTGTTGCTGGTGGTAAATATTGTTATGGTTGTTTTTGTTGTGGTTATCTGGGTAGTTATTTTTGTTAATGTGATTGTTGGAGTGATTATTGTTGTTGTGTTTGGGATAGTTGTTGTTGGTGGTGGTGTTTCCTCTATCTTCAAACTTTCTTTTGTGATTGTTGATTCCTTTTCTTGCTATTGGAGTTCCGCTTGTCCCGGTGTTCTTGTTAGTATTGTCAGTATATGCCATGTTAGCAGCTTGTGCTTTCAAAGCAGTAGCAACACTATCAGCCACTAGTTGCCGGATGGCATTTAAAGTTATGGCTGGTGTTTCGGATGTTGACGTCCTTTTGGGAGGCATTCTATCAAAGATAACACGTAGTAAGAATGATATCACAAGTTTTGGAAAGGTAATACTTAAAAGAAAATGTGATGCTTAAAATGCTTTACAGAGAAATGCTTATTTTTGGATTTTAAGCACTTAGAAGTTATGGTATGATTTATGAAGACGGAGATAATGATACAAATGATGGAGATGATAATGGAAGAGAGAGATAAGTTGGAAATAATAAGGTATGAAACGGGATTTCCTTTATAAATAACTTGCCTTTTCACTGTACATAGTCAAGATTTGACAAGCGTTTTTATTTATACCACACATCCCGTAGCTTAGGATAGAGCTATAACTAGTTTAAGAGTTGATGACTTTGAGCTGGTAGATGACATCCTAAAGATCTTCCTGATTTGTTTGGTGACGAGCTTGGATTTTCTCAATGATTTGTTCAAGATCGGAAATTCTGTAGTGAGCAAAAGCAATCTTATCTTTTTGCCCTAACTCCTTCCTTTGAAGTTTGATAATCTGAGTACGGATTCTTAAGTTTGGTCTTTAGTTCGTTACCATTAATACGTCCTTCTTCCATTCTCTCAATGCGGTGAAGATAGAGTTCGTCTAAATAATTCAAGATATCTTTGATTTGTTCCTCATGATGCTTCAGATACATCTTAATTGAACATTTTCCTATTTCAAATATCTGAGGAGGGGTAGGTGTATAAACTGAGGAAGTTGGTGATACTAAATTACAAATTTGATTCCGGGATGAATTAAATAACGTAGTTGAGGAAGAAGATGGAGAATGGATTTGCTTCTTAGGTAGTAGTAGTTCTTCAGGAGCAAAGAAATATCGAGGATTAAATAGTAGTGATGGTGGTAATATTAGAGGTAGAGTCAAAAATAGCTGGTGGAGTAATAGGATCTGATGATGAAATAGGGAATTCCTTAGCATAAAATGCTTGTACGTCCTTCAAACAAGGATTATTGTAGAAAGATGAGAATACTGGTGGGATCATATTATCTGTAGAGTTTTCCGAAGAGTTAAAAGAACTGCTTCCTGATGAAGCTGGGAAATAATCCGATGAGACCAAAGTATAGTTAAGAATATTCATAGAGGAAAAAGCATCCTCAATATCGGAAGTAGAGTGGTTGGGAGAAGATATCGTTCTATTAACAACCTAGTTGTAAATAACATAAGTTATTTATGTAATAGTATAATAGATATGTATATTTACATACTTGTTCCGGAATGTAGTGGCACGGAGGACTTTGATGGCTGAAAAAGAAATGTGGTTATAGTTAAGGTTTTGACCTTGTTCTCTATAACCATGGCGCTGATACCAATCTGTAACACCCCCATTATTATAATATAGCAGCGGAAGCTAATCTGGGGTATTACTTCATGGATACAACAATCATAATCATAGAAAACGACCCAAAAGAGACGTTTATTCAAAAGATACGTTATCATTCATTTCAAATCAGAGTTTTACAAAGGTAGGTCCCAAAATCTAGTTGTATACTATTTGAATGATAACAAGTTTTAGCCATTTCGAGTTCATGCCACTTTGTACCGCAACTTGCTCAATTACCTGAGATAAACATGCTAAAAAGGGTCAACACAAAGGTTGAGTGAAATTCATATGTTTGAAATGTAATAATTGAATACAGGTTATTATATGGAAATATTGGCATTACTGGGATAATTATCATGGAGAACATTTAATATCATGGAGAACAGTATTATCATGGGAAAACAGTTGAATATTATCATATGGTTGAATGCAAGTCACTATAATGGTAATAATTGCAACGAATACAATTATCATGGAAAATTAGGGTAACATTATTATTGCATCTAAGCTCATGACATCAATACATTAACAGGGAAATCACCGTAGTGATATTGGTTAGGGACAGATGTCCCCGTGGAAAAGATAACTTGCCAAGGTTACCTATTAGGACAAATATAGTGCGTTTGGCTACCCGATGAATGGGTATACCAACGGGAGCCGTCACCCCCAATAGATCTATTCACAATATTCGCGTTCACTCGCAATGCAAGTAATTAATGATTCATGATATGGAAATAATGGCACTGGAAGCTACTTAGGCAATAATATATCTGGATAGCATACATTTAGAAAACACTTGCATTCATGGTTTATATCAGGTATCACAGGTTTATAAGGAAATATGGGGTTATGAATTCATTAAGTCTTTGAAAAGTAATCACATTGTTATGAGTATATAAAAGAGTTTGTAACAAGCATGTATCCCCCTCGCGGGTTTATAAAACATGTAAAATAAGTAAAGGCGAGGTTATGAACTTCACCTGGTAGGTAGATGTAATAAATATTCTGAAATGAAAGCTGACGATCTTATCACAATCTTAACCGGGGAATGTTGATATAGTAAAATGATAGTAAATAGCCACGTCACACAACCTGAGTAGAATATGTCAAGTCTTAGGAAGATTGTACTTTAGAACTTTGGTTTAAGAGTTATGAGTTTGATTGAAGAGTTTGGAATTATTGTATCACTGTTCGGGCCATCATAATTCAGAAGTCATTCAGTAAACGTTTGAGGAGCTAGGGCACTTTAAATCGTAAACCCAACAACTCAGTCAGAACGTAATACCAAGATGAAACTCCTTAATATGAAGCTCCCTAGTATTGTGATACGATATAATCGGTTTTAAGCGTTTTAATCAATATCTGGAAATGTTAAGCACGAGAAGCGTTAATTAAAGTTATGTCAAATAATGTTTTGAGCATGATTTTATACTTTTTCAAAATGTTACATTTTAGACCCTGGGGTTTGAAAAATTGCAAATAGACCCCTAGGGTTTGCACTTTTACGACTTTGGTCCTTCAACTTTTATAGATATACCAAGTAAACCTTGGACTTTGGAAAGTGACATAATAGACCCCTATAGTTATAACTTTGATAAAATGACATATTCAGCCCCTTTAGTTATAAGTTTCAGAAAGTTACGATATATACCCCTTGCATGGATTATAATTACAAAACATGTCCAAATTGCCATGCAAGCTTATTTTAACATTTCATTAGACATTTATAAGTTATAATAAACTAAAATATGAAGTTTTAACATAACACAAGTTTAATTTAACGATTCGTTAAGCTAGGAAGCAAAACGGGTCAAATTAGGGTTTCAAAACGTAAACGCGCGGGTTTTAAGGTCAAATTCTCTTATAACTTATCAAAGTACTTATTTTAACATTATAATAGCTTATTAGGATTGATTATAACAAAAGTTTACAAGTTTAACCCATAGTTTAAGTAAAAACATGAAATTAGGGTTTTAGGTGTACGGTTTTGGATCAAAAAGGCATAACACTTAGGTTTTTGAGTTCAAAGCTTTATATTATGATTTTAGCAAGATCATATGAACATTATGACGTTATGAAAGCAGAACATAAGCTTAGAGAACCTGGTCTTGAGCTTATGGCTTGGAAACGGGTCAGAATCGGGACTTTCGGCTTCGTACGCCTAGAATAACGACTCCCGGGCTTCGTTTCTTGGTTTCTTTTGCTTCCTTTCTGAACTTGAGCCTTCTTAAGATCACTTAGGATCTATTAGAGCAAAGGATTGCTTCTATGTAAGGGTTATAGAGGAGGAAGTGGGGGATGAAGAAAAATGAAGAGTTATGGTTGCTATTTATAGGTAAAATGACCCTTAGAGATCAAGAAACTTGTATGATCTGGTTAGTACACATATGAGGTCTAGAGGGTGATGAGTAGGGGCTAGTATATCTGTTGGTTAAGCTAGAAACTAGCTTTGATGAGGTGTTTACCCCTTTTGATGCCGCTGCTAGCACTAGAAGAAATAAGAAGATCATGTGCAATTTTAAACAATATAAATGGAAGATATTTTGAAGAGAGGTGCTTGTAAGCAGCTAGGGAGGTAAGGTGCTTGTCATTGAGGTGCTTGGTTGCAATAAAAATAGATAAAATGGGTCATTTTGCAAGGGTTTGTATTTTAGGTTCATTTAGGGTTCATAAGGGTTCGAGTTGAGTTTTCTATCTTGTAATTCATGTACATTTGATTATGAATGATAGTTTACAGATCCTAAGGATTATATTAAGGATTATAATCAAAATTTGAGAGGTGGTTTAGGTTAAAATGGGTAGAAAATGAGTAAACGGGTCAAAATCACAATTAGGGCACAATTAGGGTTTTCTGGATTTGTTTCTTGTATAATTGAAGTAGAATGATGAAATGATAATGGATTATGATTGAGAATGTTGTAATTTATGTTATTATAACTTATTTAAGTATTGGTTTAGGTTTACAATGGATAAAAACGAAGAAACGAGTCATGGTTTAGAAACTAGCTCGGTTTTAGGGTTTAGGGTTTTGAATTAGGGTTTTGAATGCAAAAAGAGGTATGAAAGCTTATGAATTGAATAATTAGGGTTTAAACCTTGTATATTGAGTGTAGTAGCTTGCACACAAGTGATGGTGAAGAAATTAGAATGAAAACGGAGGTAAAACGGCTATTTTAGAGATCATGCTTAATGACTTGTACATTGAGCTTTTAGAGATTTGTACTTTGAGTTGAAGAGATTTTATATTTCAAATGAGATCTTATATTTCTTGTACATATGCTTTAGTATCTTATGCATTCACTTTAGGGGTTAACCCTTCCATGAGATTAGGGTTTAGGGCATCCGATAATGGTATAAAGCCCATTTTGATATGATGTTGCAAATGGTCCCTTATAAGAATAATGTACCTTGTAATAATGATATTATGATATTGATTTGACATGTTATGATGTTTGCTTGACATATATGAAGACAGGATTGCCATATATAAGTTGTGTGAGTTCGTCTACTTTAGTTATGCAAATTACATTGAGATATTGACAATGCAAGTAATGTAATAAAGCGAAAAATTTTCCCGTATAATTGTGATAATAGTAAAATAGGTTGATGAAAATTCTTGGGTTGTTATAGGCAATGGTCTTTTGATTCGTCAAACTCTTGGATACGTCGTATAGGTCTAGAATAATACGGCGTATTTTTTGTCAGATCAGTAGACTTTCTCGAACTCTTTGTTTATGCTCCAAAATGCGTGCCTTTTAGCATAACTTCACCAAGTACTCCATAATTACTACAATTCTTAAAAATAAATGATTAAGTAACAATTCTTTGCAATAATTATACAAAATGGGTTAATTACATGGGATAAATGATGCTATAAAATAGACGTTATTTGATGTCATCAAATATCCCCCTACTTGAATCCTATTTGTCCTCAAGTAGCCTTTAGAAGTCTATAAAAATGTATCCCTAAGGATATTTTCTGTTAAAGCATTTATTTGATCTATTACAAGTACAAAACCAAATACCTCACGAAATAGGAAGATGAAAACACTCAAATCATTCAACTAATCTATGTGGTAACATGTAACTAATTCGCTTAATTGCTCAGTCGTGATGAGTATTCTATCATAAGCTTGGCAAGGATACACATCTCCACCGCTAAAGCTAAGGAGTAACAAGTTTATAAAGGTAAATATGAGTTTGTATGATAAGGCTTAGGGTTGATTAATCTAACTATCTTTATTGATACCAATATTCCAGGAGGGCGACAAAGACCACACATTGACACCCGTAATGACAGAATAGACACATGTGACTGCTCACTCCCACCTCGAATAAGCTAAAGAGTAGGAATAGTAAAGTAATATAGGCCATAACGACGGAATAGACATGCATGCTCGATCATATCCTTATTCGCGTAAAACCCATGGTTAATGATTAGGAAAGGGAATTAAATTGTTGTTAAATAAAAATTATGAAACAAATAGATTAAGTCTAAAATACAAGTTGCTAGATACTTTTTCCCGATCGTTACCACGATAAAGACACAACTATTTACAACGTCTTGATTATAGATCAAAAACAACAACCTAAGTTGGCGTTCCTGTAACGGTCAACTTCCTAATCATCCCATACTTTACATACTTTACAAGGCAAGTGGCGATATCTTCCACTTTATACAATACTCTACATCGTCGATTTGTATCAACGAATAATCGATCCTTCGTGTAATTCCTTTAGTAGTTGTGAAACGATTATCTTCAAACTTTCCTTCTCTTTTTTGTTGCGATTTTTCTCATTTTTTCAATTTTTTTTGCTAATACTATGCTACGAAACTCGGTGTAATTTCACCATCTTCACGATCATAATAATTCCGGATAATTCCTTTGATATTCCTTCATTCTTCGGACGTACCATTAATTGCAATGGTAGTAAAATACATGAGTTTTGACTATAATATACATTCCAATTTGCAATGTGCAAATTTCTTCCAACCATACCAAAATAGACCTAAGACTCGGGAAATACAAACTTTACACTTTAAGTAACTGGCAACTGTAAAATAAACTTAATCTAACAGGGTAGGCTAAGGTGTGACGAAATAAATAATTGGTGTAGTTCCTAAAAGATTGGCTCTACGGGTTGTTCTAGGGGTTAACTAACCAGTGTAGTTAGTTAATAAGCAACATGTAAAGGCAATTTGGGTGTAATCCTAAAATTTACCAATTTAAACAAGTTACTCATCTAAATCCATAGTACTTATCACTGCAGTCTCGAATAGATATACCAAGCCAAGTTCTAAAGTCTACAACATCACCGGCACACTCATATTTTTGTGGAATTAGGGTAAACATTTGGAAACGGATAACGTTAAATTCTCACAATATCTAACAAGTGTTATTATGTGCGGGTTATGTATCAAGTAATTTTACAAAAGTATGCTTGAAAATTTTTAAATTTGAGCATAATTTAAGTATTTTAGTGTGAAAATTAGGACAAGTATCATTCTAATTCCATCCCCCACTTGAATTATACAACGTCCTCGTTGTATAGATAAAACAGTAAAAATGGGAATTTAAAAGAATTAGAATGAGAAACTCCCCTGATATTTTGCTCGGTAGATTCTCCATGTAGTGTTTATGAGCAAGAATGTGTGTGCGAAAGCGAGTTTGAATCCTAGCACGAACAGCAAACAAAGAATTCCAGAAAATATGCAGTCCACCAAATCTTTTCGTTCAGAAGGTTCTTGTATTAAGCATAAGGAAACAAGTGCAATTTCTTTCTCCATGTATTCGCTGGTTAGACTCGAAATAAAATCCTAAAAACTATACAGGAAGTTGATACGCCATATCCATTCCCCATAATACGCCGTATTGATACCTGTATCGAATACGCTGCATCTGTTTAACGAATACGCCATATAGACTATGCTGAAAATAAAGACTGGATAACATGCAGAAGGTCTTTGGTCTTCTCTAGATACAAAGTATTGAGTTTGTTTCATTCGTGGTCTTTGGTGAGTGCAGGCACAGATACGCCGTATCTTCTTGATGGATACGACGTATTGAGGTAAAACTAGTTGATTCTTCTTCGTTGACCAAAGTATTGTATACAGCGTATCATTGATGTGGATGCGGCATATTCTTCAAAGTCAGGAAATGGTCTTTTGATTCGTCAAAGTCTTTGATACGTCGTATAGGTCTAGAATAATACGGTGTATTTTATTCAAATCAGTAGACTTTCTCGAACTCTTTGTTTATGCTCCAAAATGCGTGCCTTTTAGCATAACTTCACCAAGTACGCTATAATTACTACAATTCTTAAATAAAAATGATTACGTAATAATTCTTTGCAATAATTATACAAAATGGTTTAATTACATAGGATAAATGATGCTATAAAATAGACGTTATTTGATGTTATCACCTACTCTAGAAGGAGAGAAGCGACCAACACAAGAAGAGACTAACGAAGGAGAAAATGGTATGTATAAGGGTAAAGAAATAGCCTTAACAGAAGAAGCTTATTACAAGAATAAGCTTTAAAATACTATGATTCAAGGACCCGTCTCTCCATCTTTGATTTAGGAGACAATGTACTCTTATCAAGTAATAGCGAAGGAACTCGGGAGCAAACATGGAAGGGACCTTACATAGTCAACAAAGCCTTTGGAAATGGAACATACAAGATAACGACTACGTATGGCTACCCAATCAATCAGATGGTGAACAATTCAAGCCTTCGTATGTTTTATGTATAAAGTTCATCTTTCACTTTGAGCATTATTATCTAGACTATCTTTAATCAAGGGAAACTTACTAAGTGTAGCAAAACAAGTGATCATATCTAATTTCCTACACGATTAATGAAAGTAATGAATTCCCTTCAAATCTGTTATGTCATTTTTAACAACAAGATTTGACTCACCCAATGTTCGAAATGATGCCTTATGGCCAAACATGAGCCTTATATCTATTTAATCTAACATCTATTGAATTCAAGTTAACTTCCCAAAGGTCTTCGTTCGAAACCTTCTGGGATAAAACGGAGTGTATCGCAACCCTTCATTACAAGTGAAGGACAGCTTGAAAAATCTTGGTGATTAATTTGCACTTAATATGGCCACACATGAGTCTTAACTTGTAAAACTTAAAGGTACTGAAATGTTAGCCTACAGGTTAACTGAAAGTGAAAATTAGGGTTACTAGTCTCCATAGAATTAAAAGCCCCCATAAAGAGGGGCCAAATCAAAATTAGCCACAAGGGCTAAGAAAAAATTGTTTAGCGGTCAACCCAAACCGTGCATAAACATAAATTGTTTTAAGTCTGAAGCGTGACAAGCATAAAAATAAATTTTCTTAAGGGGTACAAGCTACCTTAGGAACCAAATTATCACCATATGGTGACCTTCAAAATTTAGCAGGAGGAGATAAGGCATTCGCTAATAGAGGTGGAGATGGAGTGGCTACCTTGGAAGGAGCGGAGGTCTTCGATGGAGTGGGGCGACGAAGCGATATGAGCTTTTTGGAAAGAAGAGCTTCGATGGGAGTTGAAGGGTCTGATGCGGCTTCTGATAAGAACGGAAAGACATCAGTCGCAAGATCATTCCTGGCTTGAGTATACTCCTTGTTGTACGTTGGCCGATGACCCTTTATGTTAGGAATGATAAAAAGTGACGATCTTAATGAGATCGAGTCTTGTAATAATTAGAAAAATAATATTGTGTAATAGGTTAGATGAAAGGTTTGTGACTAAAATAAGTCATGAAACCTGGCTAAATAGCCAAAGTCTAAAAGACAAGACCACCTTGCTCATACATGTAAAATGGGTATAAATAGCCCATCACCTCCTCATTAGTGAGGTGTGTCTTCTAATCAATCTAATCATTTCTCTAATCCTCCTCCTCCCTTCTTCTCTCTCTACTTTCTAATCTTTCTCTCTCTAAACTAAACACTTTATTGCTTATTGATCCTGAATTCAAGACCTAACAAGTGGTATTAGAGCTGCAGGAGCAATTTAGTGTTGTTTAGGGAGCTTATTCGGACAGCTTATTTCGACAGCTTATTCCAACAGCTTATTTTGAGCTTATTTTCTACTTATTTCGAGCTTAATCGTTCTGGTATATCTGTTATGCTTATTTTGATTTTTTCATGTGCTTATTATGATTTCCAGCTGATTTTCGTGCTTTATTTTGGTTAAATAGTCAAATCTGCTTATTTGAGCTTATTTTGTGCTTATTGAGCTAATTTTAGTTGTGTTCTATGCAAATGAGATTGATTTCTTACGGTTTTGACATAAGAATCATGGCAAAATTTGTACAAAATTTGCTTTATTATGCTTAAAATCAAATTCAGTAGTTCAAATTCAGTAAAAGTCGTTTCAATACTCATTTTTGGAAGGTTGACTGGTCAAATTCAGTAAAAAGTTTGTTACAACAACTTTGAGTGGTCAAACTCAGTTGTATAACTGATTTTATCAATTTTTGACTTTTGGGACTTTATTCAAGATCTAATCCAGATCTGTGTTTGTATTATATTCAGAACAAGAATTTGTAGATCTCAGATTCATCTTTGTGTGCTTAATAAGAAGTTAAGAGACCTTTAAAGATCTTTAACACAAAGAAAAATCATCATAGAACTGATCAAATTCGATAAGCCTTAATCTTGGAAATCAATCTCGGAAATGAAAAGTTAGATCTCAGATTTTGTTTGCTTGGATTTTTCTCTAATCTTCAAAAGATTTTTTTAAACACATATCGATCTTAACTCGGATACAAACTCGGAACAGATCAACTCGGATCGTAAAAGAAAACACAACATCATGCGACTTAGTATCTAAACTAAGCCAACCCCTTCAATATCAACCACAAATCCATCTGATTCGAAAAGAACATAAAATAGAAAACAAATAATCTCAGTTTTAATCATCACAGATCCAAAACCAAAAATTGAAAACCAAACTCGAAACCATTTTCGTCAACAAAACTCAAACCAACCTCATCATAAGATCTCAGATTCGTGCTTCATTATTCATCGAAATCTTTAACAGATTTAAGCACAATCTCATTATAGATCAAATATTGAATTCTTATTTAATTTTTGAAAAAGCAAAAGAAAAAGACACGAACAACAGGTGTTCATACCTCATCTTTGTTTCGGTATACCAAAGTCAAGAAACGAAAATCTTAACAGAAAACAAAACAACAATTTCAGTTTTGGTCTTTTTGTGCCTTTTTTCAAGATTCAAAGATCTAAAGAGATCTTCTCACAATCAAACCATCTCATCATAGATTCGACTTTTGAAGGCTTAAGCTTCATTCAATCTACGAAAACGTTAAAAAGAAAGCCAAATAACAAGAGTGTTATTTCTCATTCTTTCTTTCATTTGACAAGAAAAAGAAAGTCAACAAACGAAGATCAAATACTTACCTGTGACTACAACAAATTTTGATTCAACAAAGGATTGATAAGATGGGTAATCTTTGTGTTTGTATCATGTGTCTTAGATAAGAACTGCCATGTTTATTGTTTTGGTCAAAGATAGATTGGTTTGTGTGACTGAGTGATATAAAGAGAGGCATGTGAAAATTTTTTTAGGGTTAGGGTAAAGTGTGAGTACGTTGTTCAATATATAGCTGATTAAGGGTTGAGGTAAAATTTGGGCTTGTCACTATTGTATCTACCGAAATCATAAAAAGAAATATTGGGCTGAATTTTTTTAAGTTGTGTAAATGGGTTGCGACATTTGTGTATATATTTAAGATTGGGCGGATCATGTGCTTTTCATGCATACAGAGTTGTGTGTGATTTTAATACATAAAGTTGTGAGTTTACTTGAATTTGTTGTATAATTTTTTTTATCACGGTTCTTAATTGCAGAAACATAATTGAGTGTGATTACGAATTTGGATTGAATTTTTGGGTTCATGTTGAAAATTACTTGGGTTCGTCGTGATAAATAGGAAAAATGGGATCAAACGAGGAAATAATACTCTTTGTTCAGGAAGCTAAAAAACAACGATTATATGCTCAAAAAGTCCAACAACAAATCACGACTTTGACTAGTCAGCTTGAGATGTATAAGGAAAGAGTTCGGATTTTGGAGGGTATTAACAAGGATAATAATTATCTCAATGAATTTCTTAAGGCTGATGAACGGGCAAAACGTTATAATAAACAAGCTCAATCTCAATTAGTTCATGATCAAGATATCATTCGAGATCTAGAAAAACAACTAGATAAATTAGAGATAGATGTCAAGGATTATAAGAGACAAAAAGAGGAATATCAAAAGACACAAAAGATTTTCAATCAAACACAGTGTAACAAAGAAAAAAAATATCTTGATGATATTCTTCAGTTACAAGCTAAAATCAAAGATTTTGAAAATGTTGTTTGTAAAATGGGCAAATCAACTGAAACACTTCGGTTGCTTACAAATGAACAAAAAGATTTTCGGGACAACTTACGGAAGTCGGGTTTGGGATATAACGGTCCTTATGTTCTTTCACAAGCTTACGATAAAATTCCTAAGTTATATAATGCTTATGAACTGTGTAATAAGAGTGAACAACTGCATGTGTTTGATTCTTAGGAAACTCTTGAGGATGCTTTCAAAATTCAACAAAAAATGACAGAAAAAATGAATGATCTAATTGCTATTGCAAATAAACAAAATTGCTGGACATTTAACTACAAAAAATTAAATGCGCTTTATAAAGATTTTGTTCCTCAAAAAGAGCTTTCTGTCGAGCAAAAATATTTTCCATCTTCTTCTATTCCCTTAGTTAAGATTCCGGTATCAAAAAATATGCCAAGTGAGTCACCTTTGATCAAAGAATTAGACAAGATAAAAGTTTGTTTTGAAAAGCTGACTTTGCTAATACAAAAGAACTGTAAAAGAACAAGCATTTTTGACACATCACCGGCAGAGATAGAAATCAATGATTTTTGTCAAGATCAAGTTAAACCAATTCTTAACGAGATGAAGGTTTATCTTGAATTCTTTCAAAATCTATTTCAAAGGGATATAAAAGAAATGAAAGATGTTTTTGAGTCGACAGAAAGTGAGCTTAATGAACTAGAGAAACAAAACGAGCTTTTAAAAGATTAACTCTTGGAAGCATCCTTAGCTGAAGACATCAAGAATCTTGTCATAACCTCTTGTGTGGAAATAAGGAATAAGGATTTACATGATGAAATTGACAGAATTTCAAAATAGTCAAAAAATGTTTCAAATGAGAGTAAAATAGCTGATACAGTTTGTAATGATGGATTTGGAGTCACACAGGAATTGTCAAAAAGAGTTATTGAGTTGGAAAAAGATTTGTTAAAATTTGAGGCAAAGAGTATTGTTTTTGAAATCGCACTTCAACACAAGTCTCGAGAAAATAATTCTTTAAAAACAGTGCAAAAAGAAAATGAGAATTTTATGGCATCATTACAACTCAAGAATGCTCATTTGAAACAGACTTATAAAGATTTGTTTGAATCGGTTCAAAGGTCAAAGGTTGAGACTAATTAATGTAATGAAGTCAAAGTTAAGGACAATTTTGATGAAATTGAAACTAAAACTTGTTTGATTCAATCAAGTGGCGTCATTAATTAAGGAGAATGAACACTTGAAGTTGACTTACAAAAACTTGTTTGATTCAATCAAAAAAGTCACGGGTTCAAACTAAAACTTCAAATGTAACACAAAACGAGGCAAAAAAACTGAAGTCTCAATTGTTTGAATTTGCTGAAACAAAGTTCAGTAAGATTTTGGAAAAGATTGAATTTTTCAAAAAATCTCCAGGGAAAAACAACATCTTTTTTAAAACAAAACAAGTGTTTTCAAATAAAGATTGATGAGCTGGAAAAGGTTTTAACTCAACAAACAAAATATTTTAATGCTGTCAAGCTTAAATTGTCCAACAAAACTGCTAAATTTGAGGCGTATTTTGAAAAACTTAAAAAAACAAAAGTTGTTCTTGAACGACAATTGGCTCGTAAGGTTGATGATTCTAAAGCTGAAAAGGATCAATTTTTGAAAGAAATGAATCATTTGAGAACTCAATTGGAAAATTTGAAAGGAAAGTCTGTGGAAACTAAGTTTGATAAATCTTTAATTTTGGGAAAACCACCAGCTGATAAACTGTTTGTAAACTCTCAAATTTCAAAATCATGGTTTACTCCCAAAGTTGATGTGCAAAAGGATTTGTCAAAACCAGTCACTGCACAGTCTTTGCCTAAAAATGAAAAAGATCGGCTTTTAAAACGAATTGCATATTTGGAATCAAAATTGGCATCACAAGATATTCGTTCTTGTCAAAAAGAATATCATGAGTTGAGAACTCTGTATAATGCTTTGAAAGTAAAGTTTGATTCTCTTAATCGGAAAAAGAGGGAAACCAATGTTTCAAAATCTTCAAAACCTAGAGAAAGTGTTTCAGCAAAGGTTCACACGGGTGAATCCTCAAAACCATTTTCAAGAAGGGTTTCTCAGTTTACAACCTATTCTTTGCAAAAAGATAGGAAGTTTTCTAAGAATTCTCAAAGTTTTGAAACACTTACTCCTCAAAAGGGTTTTAAGAAAAGAGCTTCAAATGCAAAGCATCAATCTTTTGAAACAACTTATTCTTGTTTTACACCGGTAAAACAAGTATGGAGGCCAATCAAGGAATCACAAACTTTTGAAGCATCTACTTTTCAAAAGAGTTTTAAGACAAGAACTTTAAAGGGAAAGAATCAAGTTTTTGATCCACACTCTCGTTTTACACCGGTAAAACAAGCATGGAGACCAAAGCAAAGTCATTCGAAATCTTTCAAATATTCCAAATCAGAAATGCTTTCGATGCAAAACAAGAATGACTCTGCTTCGATCATCAACAACAACGGCATAATTTCAAACGAAGCAAAAACAAATTTTTGGAATGTTTCATCAAATGAAAATCACAAATGGAAATCTTCTTCGTCAACAAAATTTAAAAATTCACATGAAACACCGAGTTTCAAAAATCAATGGAAATTCAAAAGCAATTTTAAATCTCCGTTGATTCCATGAGAATTGTTTTCAACTGAAACACCAGTTTCAAGCTCTCGTTGGAACTTAACATCTTTACATCGACTTGACACAACTTTCAATTGGTTTTCAAAATTTGGTAAATCCATTAGCACCGTGCTTAAATGGGTTCCAAAGGTTGTTGTCTAAATTCGATACAAATGGTTTGTAATCAAATGTCAGATTGCAACCCGGTCTTCAAATAAAAGGGAAGTGTACGTTTCAGTGTGCTTTACCTTTACATCGAAAAAAGAAATCTTTTCGGTCTTGAGCATTCAAATATAACTTCAAAGTTTTTGTACTCAAGTCAATGGATTGAAAACATATTTACAGAATGCAATCCGTGCTGATAAATAAAAGTGAAAATGTACGTTTCAGTGCATTTATCCTTAACAACGAAAAGAGAAATCTTTTCGGTCTTGAGCTATTCAAATAAAACATTCAAAGTTTTGTAGCTCAAGTCAATGGTTTGGAATCAAATGTCAGATTGCAACCCGGTCTTCAAATAAAAGGGAAGTGTAAGTTTCAGTGTGCTTTACCTTAAAAAGAAGAGAAATCTTCTTGTTTTGAGCAAAATTTATTCATTTAAAAAAAAGATTTTCAAAAATGTTTCAAAAGTTTGCTCACCAAAATGGCTTGTTAAATTTCAGACAACAACCCTGGGGGGGGGGTATTTAAAATAAAAGAAAGTGTAGATCAGTGCGCTTTATCTCTAAAAGAAGAGAAATCTTCTTTGTCTCGAGCAATTTTTAATCAAAATATATTCAAAAAGTATGCTCGGGACATACGACTTCAAATGTCAGCTTAGGACTCGTTTTTCAAATAAAGGAAAGTGTACATTTTTGTACATTTATCCTCACAACGAGAAGTTTAAAACTTTTCGGACTTGAGCTATTTCATAAAGATATTCCAAATCTTGAGCTCAAGTAAAATGGTATACAAAAGTTTGAACACAATTTGAAAAAGTTGTTCAACACTCCCTTCCTCGTTCACTCATTTGATATATTCTTGAGGGGGAGTCAAATGAAAAAATGTTTTTTAAACAAAAGAAAATTTTCAAAGTAAAAATAGTTGTTGTCAAGAATATCGACAAGCGTGTCAGTGATCTAAGTTGCATCCGGTCTAGGGTACTCGAAAGCGTTGTTAGCATCGTTCGGGTTGCATCCGTTTGAGAGTATTTGAAAACCGTTGTTAGCGACTTAGTGACCATCCGTTTTAGATAAAAACTCTCTTGGCACAACTAGTTTTTCAAATTTGTTTAGAACATTCAAAAAGGTTCCAAATCATAATCATGCTATATCCGTTTTCTCCCATGTGTTTTCAAATTCTCATATAGCTATTTTAATCCATTGATATCAAAAATATCATTTGGTATGCTATTTTTGAGGGGGAGAAAATTGGATTAAAATGTGATCAAGAAAGATAAATGCTTAAGTGTGTGGAATATCAAAGTGATCTAAAAGACTCAAAGTGCAATCAACTCTTTCCTCCATGTGCAAAATAATTTTGAATATCAATGCACATGTGTAGGGGGAGTATTTCTCAAAAAGTGAAACTTTCAAAGTGTTAAATGTTTTGATTTATATCAAACACTTTGATTGATTTTCAAATGGTTTTATGGTTTCGATCTTAAATACCCATCAACCAACTACCTCACAATGATCAAAGAAGAAATAAGGTGGTAAGGTTAGGTATTATCCCATGATCCAACCAGAACCGGAGGGATCTACCCAGGGACATTCCATAGATAGAATATAAGTCCTTAGGTATGATGGAGTAGAATGTGAATGGGAATAATGTTAACTAAGGCATGAGTTATCATCGGAACAATCACAACAAGATGATAATGAGGACGCGTTGGTTTAACATTGAAGGGGTTGAAGAATGAAAAAGAAATATATGGATAAAGGGTGAAAAGAAAGAAGCCCTCCACAAACTTTAGGCAGAAACCGGGTCAATACATAATCTATCGAATATCACAAAGATGATATTTGGTATTGAAGAAAGACGTCATGGACCCAGTGATGCAATGCACAACCCTTCCCAGCCACTCAAGATTCTCTCAAAAGAATTCTTGTTTCATTGTCACGGAGATTAAATGCATAATCTATTGACATCTCACTCCGAGATTGTTGATATTGAAAAGGTGGCAGTCTGCTCTAGCCTCCGATCACAAAAACCAAAAAGCACTTATTGAGTCTAGAGCCAAAAAGAGATCAAATCATAAATCTCACATAGGACACAAAAGTACATTTGTATTAAACATCAAAGATACAAAAAGGTACAAGAATCATTTATATGTCTATGTGACAGTGCATGTCTTAGTGACATTGCCGGAACATTCAAGAGTGATACTTAAATTAAGTATTTCACAATGATTGAATGGAAATCCTACCAGTGCTAACATCAAGCCAACGCTGAACGTAGGTCACTAATTTGAAAATGAATGTTTAATGATTCAATTAGTGTTAACTAGTAATCTAAGTGATCTAGTAATTATCGTGTTTTTTTAGAATTTGTTTTCGAAAAACACAAACAGCATTTCCTTGATTCATTCAAGTAAAGTGTTGGATTACCAAGGTTACTTATGAGGTCACAATATTGATAAGAGGAGATGGTTGGAATTGAAGCTAGTAGTTGTCTCTCATGCTTAGACCGTACTTCACACATGACTTCACTATCGAATATTCAGGCGTAACAAGATTATGATTATGTTTGATGGTCAGCTAATATAAACAATGGGAAGAGAAGTGTTCTAGCTGAATATTTCGATAGAGCACAACAATTAGGGGGAAGAAATGTATACATCCATGACTTAATTGACTTTGGTGTATACAACATCTGGGACTTAATTGACTTGGAGGATATAGTTTCTTTCTTATGTGAGTTGTTTGTGTGATGTATGTGCGAACGAATGGTTGTTTATTTAGGGGGAAGCAATTGAGGGAATATACATTTATGTACAACAACATCAACAACATCAACAACATCTCTACCTTTCAGAAGCAAGAAAACCGTCATATTCATTCCTTCATATCTCATAATTAAAGTTCAAAGATACACTTCCGCAACTCTGATAAATCAAAGAACTCATTTCCTCAAATCATCAAGTTATTGATCAAGACAAAAGTTCTACATGAGGAAGATTGTAAGTTGTCAAGAAAGTATGAGTATGTTGGTAAGAAGCTTTAAAAGACAAATCAAGATGGATTCACGATAAAGAATGATGATATGAAAAGATCTCAAAGGCAAAGACAAAAAGGAAAATGGAAAGATCAAGATCAAAATCACTTGAGCATGATTGGAACAAGATCACTATTACACATCAAGACTCAAGACAAACAAGCATTAAAGTTCAAAGATCAAAGTCATAAGAGAGATCTCAATGATCATCCTTTAGAGGGAGATTGTTACGAATAAGAAAATGATGATCATTATTGCAATCAAAGAGAGATCTCAATGATCATTAATGCAATCAAAGAGAGATCTCAATGATCGTCCCTTGGGGGAAGATTGTTAGGAATGATAAAAAGTGACGATCTTATTGAGATCGAGTCTTGTAATAAATAGAAAAATAATATTGTGTAATAGGTTAGATGAAAGGTTCATGACTAAAATAAGTCACGATACCTGGCTAAATAGCCAAAGTCTAAAAGACAAGAGCACCTTGCTCATACTTGTAAAATAGGTATAAATACCCCATCACCTCCTTATTAGTGAGGTGTGTCTTCTAATCAATCTAATCATTTCTCTAATCCTCGCCTCCCTCTTTCTCTCTCTACTTTCTAATCTTTCTATCTCTAAACTAAACACTCTATTACTTATTGATCCTGAATTCAAGACCTAACACTTTAGTTTTGCCAAATCGATCAACTCACCCATCTTCGCAACCTCCGCCAAAGCAACACATATTCCGTAGAAGATGCAGAAGTCATAATCCTTCCCACAAGCTTAGCCATATCATCGTTATGTACCAACGCCATAGCAATGTAGAGAACCACCTTGGAAACCACCTCCGCCCTATCATGTTTAGCATCTACAACCTCTTGGCGAAGCCAGGTCTCGACTTCCTCCAGCCTACTCTTTTCATCCTCTAACATAGCAATCTTCGACTCAAAAGTCGCAAGGTTCTTCTTATAACCAGCCCATTTCTGGCCCTCTAGTAACATCCTGTCCAGATTGCCCTTCTAATCCTTAACTTCAGCAAAGAGGGAGACAATCTTTTGATGATGAACCATCACAGCTATATTTTTGTTAAATTCTGCCAAGGCAGCCTCACACTTGGCCTCTAGATCTGCACACTTAAC
Organism: Tanacetum coccineum; assembly: GCA_026074375.1. Taxonomy (NCBI): domain Eukaryota; kingdom Viridiplantae; phylum Streptophyta; class Magnoliopsida; order Asterales; family Asteraceae; genus Tanacetum; species Tanacetum coccineum. The sequence continues at coordinate 49,541 of BQNB010012694.1, forward strand.
CTTTCTAGATTTCTCCCTTTCCTTGATTACCTCGCACTCTCTTTTTACCTGGTTAGCTACCTTTAACAACTCTAAATCCCTTCAGTTAATAGCATTAACAACCACGACCTATCGCTCATAATGATGCGATCGTCGTTAGACTTTAACAAGAAGTTTTACAACTCCCTAGGCAAAGCACCTAATCGTTATAGTAGTAGTATAGGCAAGACTCGGGGGGTTGTTATCGTTCACTCGAGGAATAGGTTGGGAAGGCTTGATAACGGTCTAACATAATTCTAAAGGTTGAGGGAAGATTCTTTTTGTATTTTTGTATTTAATGGAAAGCAAGTAAATCATATATTAGAGAGGTTGGTTTAGTTTTAGCTATTAAACTAAATATAATCTAAAGTAATGGTGATAACAATAAGATAAAAGACTGTGTTTATTTAATCATGTATTACTCCTTAGATTGCTTCTTTTAGTGTTGTTGCCTTGTCACACTTGTGATGATCCGTGTCATTATTTCCTAAGTCATGAACGAATTACACAAACCCGCCATCTACTTAGCATTCTGTTAGAGCAATGCACAAGCAAGGTGGTATGAAGACTATTACAAGGTCCCTAAGGGTACACTAAGTGCATGTGAAATATATTAAGAGTGGATCAACCATATTAGGGGGCAAGGTAGTATGAAGACTATTACCTGATGGTATCCTTTCTACACAATCATGTTTCCCTACGCATATCAACAGCGATACAGACAAAAGTTGGTTTTCTAAGGCCTAACATGCACATCCATCACAAGAAGCAACACCACTAAGATCTACATTCTAGGTCTCATACAATCATAAATAAATACAATAGGAGGTTTAGCTAAGTATATTATAAGTAAAGCAAGAACATAGATAAATCAAATAACACATAGACATATTGAATGATTAAATAAACCTTACTTGATTAAAACATGAGTTGGAGGAAGTACAATAGGGTTTTTAGGCCCTAAATTCGTCCCTGACAGCTGCTAAACAAACTAGGGTTCGTACCCTCTTTTTATTCTAAAGGTACACACTCAAAACCTTAAATTTTGGTTTGTATATATAGGAAAATCACTTTGACAGCGTCGCGTTTTAATTGTGAGGCCGTCATGAATGAGAATATTCTAGATAATGGGCTGGGTCGTGTGCTCTAACGCCGTCATGGAATCTCGTGACACCGTCTTGATCATTGGTATGTGCTTAATTACACAAACCATTTTCCATTAAAACCGGACTTAAATCACAAAAAAACGTACCAAAAATACATTATATTTGTATGTTTTGCATTTGTATTATGCAGGTAACGGATATCTAAGAAAAGGACAAAATCGAAGCCAAAACGACAAAACCAAGCATGAGAACAGAAAGACCGTAAGAAGTCAAAAAGACAAAGTCAAAGTCAAAGTCAAACTCGGGAAGTGTCATTGGAAAAAGCATCAAAAACCGAACCCGAATACCTAAATTGTCAAAAGTGGGCCCACCCGTACCCACCTAGTGGGCCCGGGTCAGCCCACTTATATGTTACAAACATTATAAAACCCAAAAAGCCCAAGTCTTCTTTTTATAACACCCGGCCCAACACAAGCCCATCAACCCCTTATTACAAACCTATTAACCAAACCTTTTTAACCTTTACACCGTTAGTCCTTTAAGGACTAACGGTGCAAAAATTTATAAAACCTCAAGAACCAAAGATGCAAAGTGCAAGGACGATGGATGCAATAGTTATACACATTCTCAGGGACCAAACTTGCCATTGTCCAAACTTTAAAAAGGGTGCCACTACTGTGCATCTTCCTCACACCAGACAAAAACACTATTCCCCTTTCTTCTCCCCTTTATCAACTAACTCCTCAACATCACTATCCCTTATCCTACCTCACAATACAACAAATAACACCTTGGCAATCCCTTGCAAGCTCATTCGTCTAAAAAAGAAGACAAAGATTAAAGGGTCAAGATCAAAGGACTTGGGCACTACTCATAATTAATGGCTGAGATGGAACCTTTGAGCTACTCACACAACCATCACACCCGCAGAAGCTCTCACAAAGAAAACACACATCTAGAACCTTCAATAGCTTAGTATAAATAGGATTCATTATAAGCCCTTGATAAAGATGTTTTTTTTAACCTAGTTTAATTTTCAGCTTATTTTTAAGTCATTTAAATCATTTTCTTTCAATTTCCAGGTCCTGTAACTTTTTTAAGTATTAATGAAAATTTGAAGTTTTTAAGTCTAAATTTGAATTCCTATTTTTCCTCTATCTTGGGCCTTGAAACCTTGTATGGTTGACTCTCTTGCTCTTGAAAAGCTTCCCGAACTTGTTCTTGATGCATGATTCTTCGTACTTGCATAAATCTTCGTTTTTACTTCTTTTCTTGGCCTTTTCCCGTACTTGGCTACAAATATACTTGCAAATATACTTTGGTACAATTAAGTAACAAAACCATAGATAAATAACCAAATAACTTATACAAAAGTACGGATAACGCTACTAAAAACATACTTAATTTGAGCGTTATCACGTGGTGACCCTTCCTTTCATTAGAATTTACCATTTTTAAGTAACACTTTCTTGCAGGAATGTGAAACACAAATTGATGTCGATGCTAGTATTCAGTCTTTGGGGTATCAAGATGCTGATGAAATTGTGGAGGATGTTTTGTTAGACCCAGATTCAATGCTCGATGATGAGATCATGTCTATGTCTGAAGGGGATGATGATTATAACAAAGTCTTATCTCCTTAGGATGAAATCATTGCTTATAAGATTATAGAGGAACTAGCTGAGCTTAAATAAGTATCCAATGTTGAGGCATCTACTGCGTGTGTTTCCACTGCTCTAATGTCTGAAATGCCCTCATGTGCTGACCCTCAACCAATTCATATTCCAAGAATGCAAGATGTTTAAGAATTAGCTGCCAAGCATTTTCAGTCACTCAAACTAATTCATGTTCTTAGAATGAAAGATGTGCCAAACTAGTTGCTATGTGTCTCTGATTGTTAGTTTTATACACTATAAAATATATGATAATATTTCCAAAAGAGCAATTAAGAACTTTCCTAAAGTCTCCCTTAAGAAAAGCTCACTCTAAAAGATATATATATAATATATAGTACGTATATTTAACCGGGAAGTATGATCACCCGGGTCGTTTCCCCAACGACTTGTGAAATTGAAACCTCGTTTTAGCTCGGATTATGATTTGAATAAGAGAAAGGATATTTTTGAGTATCTATAACTACTAAATAAAAGCAACAATTAAAATGAACAATTAAAAGCAATTAAACACTTAAACAATTAACGGGAAACAAATAAAACGCGACAATTAAGCAAATAAGACAAAATTAAACTTTAAAATTGCAAACTAAATTTCTAAACCTAAAGTAGGACAAAAGAAAATTTTAGGAAAAAGAAAAATATTTTTTTGATTATTTTTGAATTTATTATGAATTAAAAACTATTTTAATCTAATTAAATCCTAAAAAATAGCAAATTAAGTCCTAAAATTTTAGAAAAATGATTTTTAAACTTAGAAAAGTCTAAAGTAACATAAAAACTTAGAAAACTATTTTTAACTATTTTTAAAATTAAAATCCTATTTTTAAAATTAAAATTAAAAGCTTAAAAATGAAAATAAAAATTTAGAAGAGTTGAAAATGATTTTTCTGAATGTAAACCTACAAGTACTTTTTATAAAACTAAAAACTATTTTTTTGAATTTTTATAAAACTTTTTTCTATTTTTTATGAATTTTCTAAAATTAAAACTTTCGAAAAATGATAAAAATTAATCTACTTAATGAAAAATTACCAAAAAATCAGGAAAAGTCTAACTAGTAACAAAGAAGATAAGAAAAATAGAACCAAGATCCCAGCTTATCTAATAAGCTGGGAAAATAAGCAAACAGGCTACGGCTTATAAAAAATTAGAAAAAGGAAAACGTGTATAAAGATTAAAAAGAAAGGGATGTTGACGGATGAGCTATTGTAGCACACTTGGTAAAACGTATGGTCTATAAGCAGGAGGTCTTGGGTTCGAGGTTGGTCACACACCCCTTTTTGCATTTTTTTTATTTTTGCTTTTTATAAAAAACTGAATATTGAAATTGAAAGAAGGCAACTTTTTAGATACTTTTTATAAAAACAATATAAGCTAAAAACTAAAATTTATCTTAAAAACAACTTATGAAAAAGCTGTTCACAGAAAACTAAGGGTTTGAGCTTACAAAAAGCTTTGTTGACACTTCAACGCCTATCCCCCACGAAACACACACTACATTATTTGCACCCCCACCACATAATTTATAGCCGCAAAAGCATTTGCCTCCCTTCTCCTCACCACCACCGCACTTAACACAGAACCATACACACTCAACCGTCCATTGATTAATCCAATTGGCAAAATCGGGTTTAAGCATAAAATTCAAAGGAACATTTAAGCTTATTGCTCAATAAAGCCCAAATCAGGAGTCGAGCTTAATAGAACTTACAATAACTAAAGAAAATTTGAAATTCAATTATAAAATCAACTACTATAGCTAGAAATTAAAAATTAAAAGTAAGATTTAATGAGGTTTTTGATTTTTTTAGGTTTTTTATGATACTTTAAAGGCTTAAATGCAACTATAATTAAGCTAGAACATGGTTAAAACTAGTTCTAATCTATATTAAGCTTACTAGAAATTTAATCGTAGTGATTATTAAAAATAAATCCTACGTAAGCTATTTTAAATGATAATAAAAAGACAGTAGTCCAATTGTTGTGGTTATGATGATGCAGGTGCAAGGCACAAACTCATATGTGCAGGTTACCAAAATGGTAACTGTACTTATACATCTCACTTGAGTAAGGTAAAACTCAAACAAACAATACAAGCTTATTCAGCTTGGTTCAAAACGTTAGTAAGCAAATTTCCAATAGACAAAATGCCTAGTGCTGACATAAGAAATTAAGCTAAAAATCATTAAAAAGCTCAAACTAACTTAGGGATTTTATTCAAAACCTATTTATTGATGAAATCTCAGCTGACCAAAGTGAACTTCCAAAATTTCTTTGACTTTTAATAGTCAATTAAGACTATGCCAAACACTCCTTATAGTATTTGACAGAATTGATCAAAGCTTATGAAATGAAATCTAATGATCTAGTTCTCTTTACCAGATAACCAACAGCTTTTAACGGCTTAACAAACAATTTTCATTACTACTAAGCTATATTTAATAATATAAGCTAAACTACTTATTTTTGGCTTTTTATGACAAGAATGGAAACTACTATGATCAATACTATACTAACTAAAAACAGATAATTAAAGATGCAAAATAAGATTAAACTAAACTCAAATAAGCAACTAAGAATTCAATAAGCACAAGATAAGCTAAATAAAGAAGATGAGCAAGTTTAAGCTCTAGGAATCTAAAAAAACATAAAAGTAAACGAGAGACTTACTTGAGCCTTAGCTTAACAAAGGCATAAATGGCTCATAGAGCTTATCTACTAGCTTTGGCTTATTTACAATAAGCCTGTAATAGTCCATGGGAGTCCTTCCATATTTAACTCCCCTTCCATAAGCTTATAATCCAAATAAAACAAGGTAGGTAGTTGATTCTGATTTTAGATGTTTAGGTATGATTAGGACTGGCTTAAGCTCAAATCATGAGCTTATAGACTCATGAGAGCTGTAACTGAGCTTATGAGGGCTTGTGACATAGTAGCTTATAGGTTAAAAAGGGAAAATGAGAGCTTATGAGTAAATTTAAAAGTGCTTATGACAAAATAGAACTGAATTTCATTAATTGAACTTGATTACATTACTTAAAAAGGGAAATTACATAAGCTAAAAATAAAAGTTTAAGCTAAAAACTAAAAGCTACTAATAAAACTCGGTCGTGTGTGTGTGTGTGATAGTGAGGGCTATTTATAGCTGCTGATGAAGCTTCTAGACCTTGCTTGCTACCCACGCTCCTTTCAATTAAAGCCGTACAATCTTCAATCATTGGATAATCATGCAAAGCCATTGGATCACTAAATTTCTCACACGGATTGCCAGCGTGGCAATCCGTGATTGAGATACTTGTGTTTCTTTTGAGTGTATATCCAGCGTAAAAACCCATCATCTCTTGTGCTTTTCCTTAATTTCACGTGTGCTTCCTTGATGAGATTGGTTAATGAAAAGCTTGAGTGACTAATTTAACCCTGCCATCTTGTACTACTACACTTGACATTGTCTCCGTACCCTTCAATTTGATTGCCCTTAATCGTTTGACCATGGGTAGATTGGAGAAGATGGGTGAATAGTATCACACCCTTGGCGCCCTTTTTATAACTGAAATGGGGTAAAAACGTTTTTAAACTTTGGGTAATTGCAATTTCAGTCCCTCTCTTTGATTATTTAAAGTTGTAATGTAAAACAACTTTAAAAAATGGCAACTTAAGTCCCTGTGGTTTTATAAAAGGCAAATGGGCTTTAGGGTTTTGGGCTTTTGGATCTGGGTATGGAATAAAGGGAAATTAAGGCCCATTTAGAGTCCAAGGATCATTTGTGTAATCTTTTAAAACTTGGGGGACTTAAATGGTAATTGTGGTTTTTTGTCTTTTTATGGTTGACTTTTGTTGACTGAGATTTGACCATGGGTTGACTTTTCTTGGCTTTGGCTTTGAGTCCTTGGCTTCTTTTGTGCTCTTCCGATTCTCGTGTTCATGTTTGCCCGTTTTGACGGTTTTCTTGTGATTATTGATATATCCGTACCTGCACACACAAAACACAAAAACAAGAATATTTTTGCCATTTTTAGTCTGTTTTGGGTCGTTTAGGGTCATTTTTGGTGTTAACGGATATGTGTATTTTACACTTATCAGTCTCCATGAGTCCTTGAAACCAATTCATGTTCAGCGCATAATTGATTTACAAGAGCTAGCAGCCAAGGATATATGGAGGGAAAAGCACGTCTCAAGGAACAAGCCACTGAGTGTTCAAGATTTGGCTGATATGAAATTGTTGCCTTCCCACGCCTTAAAATCTTCATCAACACAACTTAACAAGACAAAACTAGTAGTTCATCCTCATCCATCCTCACTTAATTTTCCTAAAGGAGTAACTTTATGGCAGCTCACATCAACAACCTTGCCAATAAGATGGAATGAGCATTACGAATAGCTAAATCCCACTCTTAATGAAGTGTTTCTGGTATGTGCTTAATTACACATATCATTTTCCATTAAAACCGGACTTAAATGACCAAAAACGTACCAAAAATACATTGTATTTGTATGTTTTGCATTTGTATTATGCAGGAAACGGATATCCAAAAAAAGGACAAAATTGAAGCCAAAACGACAAAACCGAGCACGAGAATGGAAAGAGCGTAAATGAAAAGTCAAATCAAAGCCAAAAGTCAAAAAGTCAAAGTCAAAGTCAAAGTCAACCCCGTCAAAGTCAAAGTCAAAGGCGGAACCGATATCGAAGAAATGTTACATAGGCTAACGCGTACCATGCTAATGGCCGAAGTCAGCCCATTTATACTTTCAGAAGACCTTATACAAGAAAAAGACCCAACCCTTTTTTATTATACCCGGCCAAGCCTCAGGCCCAAACTCCCTTATAACAAACGTGTTAACCGTTACCCCTTAAACTTAACTCTGTTAGTCCTTAAAAGGACTAACGGTGCAAACATTTATAAAACCTCAAGGACCAAAGATGCACACCACAAGGATTGTGGTTGTAATTAAACATACCAAGATGAGGGATTAAAATTGCCAAACCACCAAAACCTTTACCCTGCAACTCAAAACTACTGTACAACTTCTCACTACCCGCCAAAATGCTCTAGACACTATTCCCTTTTCTTCTCCACTTTGTCGACCAACACCTATACACACCTCATCCCACCACACAAACAGCCAAAGTCTACCTTGGCAATCCTTAGCATTTCCATTTGTCCAAGGATTAAGACAAAAGATCAAGGGTAGAGATCATTGGGATTGGGCTCCAAGCAAAATTGATGGCCAAGATAAAGACTTGACTTATCTCACACAACAAACACACTCTTATTTTGTCTCACAAAAGAAACACAGGAAGGAAGCACAAGTGAAGACCCCCTAGAACCTTCTTAGCTTGTGTATAAATATAGGTCATTTGTAAGCCTTTGGGCACTAAGTTTTAACCTAGTTAGTAGTTTTCCAGCTTAAGTAGTGTAATTTTTAAATATTGTAACTTTCTTTTGAGAATTAATGAAATTTCAGTTTTAGCTTAAAATATGTTGTTCTTAAATTTGTGTTAAAAAGTTGTTAAAAGTCTTTCATAAGCTCTTATTAAGCTCTTTATTAAGCCTTTATCTAACCTGTTTTCAGTAAGTAACTCAAACTATTAAGTAATTAAGAAAAACCAAAATAAAATCCACTCCTTAAATACCACAGCTTATTTATGGATGATAAGCCAAACTTGGATGGGCTTATGGACAATACTAGCTTGTCTTTTGACAAGCTAGAGCTTGTAGATTAGCTTATTTATAAGCTTGTTTGCCCTGTTTAAGCAAGGGCCCTTGTAAGTTTCATTTTTCTAAGTTTTAGCTTATTTTACTATTCAACTGCTTATTGTGCTTATCTCTTGCTTATTTATGCTTATTCTAGCTTGTTTATGTTGTTTAATGCTTATTATGCTTGACTTGTAGTTTAGAAATCATTAATTTAAGTTTTCTTAGAATCTGTCTATTTTAGCTTTTTAAAATAGCATAATCTGTTTTAGCTTATTTGAGTGCTTATTAGTTGTTTAAATATGCTTAATATTGCTTATTATTCTTGTTAGACATCTGGTCTTTAAGGTTTTGTTTCTAAATTTTAAGTTTTCAAGTTAGAAAAGACATTTTAACTTTTAAAGGGGTGTTTGGTTTAACTGTTTCATGGGTGAAAATGGGTTAAAAATGCATTTTCACACTTAAGTCAATTTAGTTTAGCTTAGATTAGTCCAAAAATTCAGTTTGTTTAAGTTTTTAAGTGTTAAAACTCAGAATCAAGGTTTTAAGAGTTTGTGGTTTGAATCTGTGAGCTTATAGCTCATTTTATCTGCTTATTTGATTATGCCTTTGAATCTTGTAGTTTTGAGATGTTTTTGTGTTTATGCAAGTGTTAAAACACTTTAGAATTAAAGTCAATAGGCCTGCATTTGTCATTTTTGGTTTTGTCACATCTGTCAAAAAATTTGCTAAGTGTTGAAAATTTGAGAAAATGCTTTTCAATTGCTTTTTGTGGCTTATTCTGAATTTTAAAATGGTTTTTGATTGATGATATAAGTTCTTTGAGGTCCAAATTCAATCTGTTTGTAGGTTATATAGTCATAAGGTTCTGTTTAAGTGCTTATTTTTAAGCTCAAAAGTTGGTTTTGTGAAGATTGCAAAAATTTTTCTAAGTGTGAATCTGTGTGAAATAGCTTTTTCATTAAGCTTTTAAGGGCTTATTTGAATTTCAAACAGATTTTTGATTGTTGATTTAAGTAGCTTTTTGGCCAAGCTTTTTAGTGGTATAAGCCACTAAGCCATAAGGATCTGTTTGCTAGCTTATTTTTAAGCTAGAAAAGTCCCCTTTTGGCTGTTTGCTTAACAGTTTGGCCAAAAAGCTCTTTTGCTTATTTAGGCTTATTTGCTTATAGTTTATGCTTAAGTTAGGCTTAGTATTGTTTATTAGGTTAGTTTAAATCCATTTTAGCTTATTTCCTTTAGTTTAAAGCTTATTTGAGCTTATTTGCCTTTTAGTTTAAAAATCTTAAGTTTTAAATCCCACAACAGTTTAGCATTTTAGCACTTAGTGTAAAAAAACATTTATGTCTTTTTAACTTACTTATTTCGTGCTTATTTTTTAGTTCTAAAATTTTTTGTTTTCATTAAAGTTGTCCATTTACAGCTTATTTATAAGCTGGTAAAAATTTACAAAAAGAAAAACGCATTGGGAGTTTTGGAAGTCCAAGGTGAGCACAAGGCTCGAACCTGGACTCTTACAATTCAACCAATCGCCATTTAACACCAACACATACTTTTATCTGTCTTAGCTTATTTTGAGTTTTCATTTGCTTATTAGTGCTTAAAATAGCTTAACAGTTAGCATTTAATCATTTAATGTAAAAAGCTTATTCTGTCCCTTTAACAGCTTATTTTTGTGCTTATTTTTCCTAGGATCTTTACATCGTTTAGGACTTTCCTTCAATTTTTTAGATTTTTCTTCCTTTATTTGTTATTTTTATTTATTTTTCAAAGTTTAAAAATTTAGAAAATATTTAAAAATAGTTTAATTAATCAGAAAAATACAAAAAAAATAGTTTTTAAATTTAGAATAAATATTTTTAGGTTTACAAAGTTTAAAATCTTTTTCATCATGTTTAGATTTTAAATTTCATTTTTAGCTTTTTAAATTAATTTTAGGAAATAGTTTTTAAATATAAAAAGTAGTGAAAAATATTTTTCTGAGTTTTTATCACATTTTAGACTTTTATAAAATAGAAATTCATTTTTTGGAATTTTTAGGAATTAATTTGTCATTTTCTAGAATTTTAATTGATTAAATAGGTTTTTAATTCATAAAAAAATATAAAAAAGTCAAAAAAATATAAATCTTTTTTAGAAAATTTTCTTTTGTCATTTTAGAGGTTTAGAAACCAAATTTTCATTTTTAGGGTTAATATTTGCCTTATTTAGTTTTTAGACGCGTTTTTAGGATCCCTGTTTTGCGTTTTTAGTTTAAAATAGTTTTGCCTTAATTGTTTTTAAGTGTTTGCATTAATTTTTTCATAGTTTTAGAAAACCAATCATAATCTTGTTCCATTCAAGCATAGATTATCAAAACGACTCTCGACATTTAATTGCATTCCTCGTTGGAGATAACGACCCGAGAATCATACTTCCGAATTTTCTACATTGAGATTTTTGATTCTTATTATATATTTATATATTTATTATATTTAATATATATAAAAGGTTGAGTTTTCTCATTGTCAAATTTTGGCACCGTTGCTGGGGAGGATTGTATATGATTGTCGTTGTGTTTGATAATTTAGTGCTTTGAAGATCCTTCCGTGGGAAGTTATTTTGCTTATTTTCATATAAAAAATACAAAAAGATTTTTCTTTTATTAGTATATATATAAGATAAAAAAATATATCAAAAAAATATAAAAACATTGTCCATAAAAAGAGAAAAAAATATATCATTAATATAATGTTCTTAATTGGAACATTATCATAATAAGTTCCCGAACCAAAGATCAAAAACTTACCTTTTGTGTCACTCGCGAGGTACGGTTCACCGTTTAAAGTTAAACAAACTCTAAGAGGGGTATAAGGCGGGTCGTTCCAACGAACTACGACCCTAAAGGAGAAAGGTTTTTAATAGCTTCGCGCTTTCCTACTCCTCCGCTCCTTTGTGCGTTTTTCTCTTTAAAGAGTTACCGAGAAACGAGTTGATTATTAGGTTTAAGTGTCTTATCTCATTGTCCGTTATTAAAATAAATTGTGAATACATTGTTGAAAACCAAAAAAAATAGTATAAATTTTCTTTTTATATTTTAGTGCATGCGCACTCGTTCTCAATCCCGTAATTCTAACCGTCAACAACAACAAGTCCACCGACTTTTGTTAAACCATTTAATCTTGTGGAACCAATTGAAAATCAAGCTTCTCCCGTAGTTATGATGGCCGATAATCATACTATGGCGCAATTGCTCGAAGCACCCACCGAGGGTTACAAGGATGCCATCGTTGTTCCCAAGATCACCGCGGAGAACTTTGAGCTTAAGTATGGTTTGCTTACTCTTGTTCAAAATAAACAATTTTTTGGACATGACAAAGAAGACCCTCATGCTCACATTCGTTATTTCAACAAGATCACTTCTACGATGAAGTTCTCGAACATCCCGAGTACGTCGGTTAAGCTTATGCTTTTCCCATTTTCCCTCGAGGGGGCCGCTCGGATTTGGCTTGAAAAAGAACCCCCTCGATCGATTCTTACATGGGATGATCTTGTTTCGAAATTCATTAACAAATTCTTCCCTCCTTCTAAAACAACAAACCTTCGAAATGAAATCACGAGATTTCAACAACGATTTGATGAAACTTTTTATGAGGCATGGGACCGATTCAACGATCTTTTTCGGGCATGTCCACATCATGGATTTTTGGAGTTAGATCAACTCGATACTTTCTACAATGCTTTGAACTCTAATGATCAAGATTCGTTGAATTCCGCCGCGGGTGGTAATTTTTTGGATAAAATGCCTCGTGATTGCCTAAGAATCATTGGGAGCAAATCCAAAGTTCGTAATTCAGGTAACAAAACGGTGGTTGCCAAAGTGAGTACGAGAAATTCTACCCTCGGTATTTCTCCTGATGTTGCCGAACTTAAAGATATGGTGAAAGCTTTGCTTCTCGATAAGAAAAACCAATCCCAAGCTCCCGCTACTATAAAAGTGGTCAAGGAAAGTTGTGTAACTTGCGATGGTGCTCATTCTTACCGAAATTGTCCCGCCACCAATGGCAACGTTTATCGTGACAATATTTAAGAATACGTCTCTCAAGCCGCCGCCGCTAATTTCAATTAAAGAAATACCGGTTACCGACCCCCGATTGCAAATCAAATTCGACCTCCCGGTTTTCCTCCTGTTCAACAAAACCAAGGAAATAATCAAAACCGTTACAACCAAAATCGGGGGAATAATTACATCTAAGGACAAATTTATCGACCCCCGGTTAATCAACCCTCAGCTTACCAAGCTCCGGCTCCTTAGACACAAGGTGTGTCGAAGACCGATTTTCAAAACTACGTCAGAGCTAATGATGCGGTTATGAGAAATATGCAAAACCAAATGACCAATTTAACGGACATGATTTCCAAATTTGTGAATTCCAATACCGCTTCATCCTCGGGTTCAGGGACACTTCTTAGTAATACCATTACTAACCCGAAGGAAGATTTGAAGGGTATTACCGCCCGAAGTTGTGTTGCTTATCAAGGACCCACGATTCCTACTACTTCTTCTTCTCCTCCAAAAGTAGTAGAATGTGAAACCGAGGTGACAAAGGGCACGATGCCTCCTACTAATAATGGAAGTGCCAAAGACGTCCAACATTCGGTTGTCCCAGTTGAAACTCAAAATTCTAAGCCCGTTGTTGCTCCCGTTAGTGCTCCGAAGCCTAACCAGATACCATCAATTCCATATCCGTCTAGACTAAATGACCAAAAGCTCCGCAAAAAAGCTGACAACCAAATTGAGAAATTCTACAAAATCTTTAAAGATTTGAGTTTCAAAATTAGCTTCACGGATGCTTTGCTTCTTATGCCAAAATTTGCCTCAACTCTTAAAGCTTTAATTGGAAATAAAGAAAAATTAAGTGAAATGGCTAGAACGCCTTTAAATGAGCATTGTTCAGCGATTATCCTCAACAAGTTACCCGAAAAACTTGGAGACCCTGGCAAGTTTCTCATTCCGTGTGAATTTCCAGGAATGGATGAGTGCTTAGCCCTGGCCGATCTTGGCGCTAGCATTAATCTCATGCCATTATCCTTGTGGAAAAAGCTTTCTCTTCCGGAACTAACTCCTACTTTTATGACTCTTGAACTTGCGGACCGTTCGATCTCCCAACCGATTAGTATCGCCGAAGATGTCTACGTAAAAGTAGGAAAGTTCCAATTCTCGGCCGACTTTGTAGTCGTAGACTTTGATGCCGATCCCCGAGTCCCTCTAATTCTCAGGAGATCCTTCTTAAAGACCGGACGTTCCTTGATTGATGTTTACAAAGGAGAATTAACTCTTCGTGTTAGAAAAGAAGCCATAACATTCAATCTTGATCAAACTTCGAGATACTCCTCTAATTGTGATGATAATTCGGTTAACCGAATCGACGTCATTGAAATGGCTCGTGAGGAGTATTCTCAAGAAGTTCTCAGTTTCTCCGATGTGATCTCGAGTGGCAATCCCACTCCTTATTATGACCTGATCGTTTCTACCTCTTCTCCGACTCTCACTCCTTTTGGGGATAGTGATTTTCTTCTCGAGGAAGTCGACGCTTTCCTCGCTCTAGAAGATGATCCAACTTCACCAAAAGTTGATCACTCTTATTACGACCTGGAAGGGGACATTCTTCTTCTTAAAGCATTTCTAAATGATGATCCATCATTACCCCCTCCCACTCAAGGAAATTATTTGCCTGAAATTTAAAAAGAACTTAAAGTTTGTGAAGCTAAAAATGATAAATATTCAATTGATGAACCTCCTGAGGTCAAACTCAAGGACTTACCTCCTCATCTTGAGTACGCATTTTTGGAAGGTGACGACAAGTTGCCCGTCATAATTGCTAAAGACTTGAGTGTCGAGGAAAAAGCCGCTCTCATAAAGGTTTTGAAGTCACACAAGCGAGCCATCGCTTGGAAACTCTTCGACATTAAGGGTATTAACCCATAATTTTGTACTCACAAGATTCTTATGGAAGAGGACTACAAACCGGCGGTCCAACACCAAAGATGGGTGAATCCGAAAATCCACGATGTCATCAAAAAGGAGGTTGAAAAAAATTCTTGATGCCAGATTAATTTACCCGATCTCGGTTAGTCCTTGGGTAAGCCCCGTACATTACGTACCGAAAAAAGATGGCTTTACCGTTGTTGAAAATGATGAAAACGAGTTAATTCCTACTCGATTGGTTACGGGATGGCGTGTATGCATTGACTACCGAAAGTTAAATGAAGCCACCCGTAAAGACCTCTTTCCATTACCATTTATGGACCAAATGCTTGAGAGATTAGCGGGAAACGAGTACTATTGTTTTCTCAATGGTTTCTTGGTATACTGTTTAACTTCCATTGACCCACATGATCAAGAAAAGAACCATCATCACGAGCCTTATGGAATGTACGCCTACCGTACGCATGCCTTTCGGCTTATGCAAAGCACCGTGGGGGCACGGTTCCTAAGGGCGTATGATGAGCTAATCTTTCATGATATTGATCGAAAAAATATGGAAGTCTTTATGGACGAAGACTTCTCGATCCTTTGGGAATTCATTTGGAAATTGCCTCTCTCGTGATACAAAACTGCTCAAAAAGGTGTGAAGACACCAATCTTTGTCTAAATTGGGAAAAGAGTCATTTCATGGTTAAGGAAGGCATTGTCCTTGGCCATAAGATTTCCAAAAATGGGATTGAGGTCGATAAAGCCAAAGTCGATATGATTGCTAAGTTACCTCATCCCACCACCGTCAAGGGTGTTCGGAGTTTTCTCGGTCATGCCGGTTTCTACCAACGGTTCATTAAGGATTTTTCCAAAATTTTCTGACCGATGACTCATCTTCTTGAGAAAAATACTTCGTTCATCTTCTCCGATGAATGTATTCAAGCTTTTGAAACCTTAAAGAAAAAACTTACCGAAGCTCCAATCTTGATTGCCCCCGATTGGGACTTAACCTTTGAGCTTATGTGCGTTGCAAGCGACTTTGCCATAGGTGCGGTCTTGGGGCAACGTCATGAAAAACACTTTAGCCCTATACACTATGCTAGTAAAACAATGAGCGAGGCGGAATCGCATTACACCACGACGGAGAAAGAAATGTTAGCCATGGTGTATGCCTTCAAAAAATTCTGGTCTTACCTCATCTTGAACAAAAGCATTGTGTATACGGATCACTCCGCCTTTAAATATCTATTTGCTAAAAAAGATTCCAAGGCGAGATTGCTTCGGTGGGTTCTCCTCCTTCAAGAGTTCAAATTCAAAGTAATTGACCTAAAAGGAGCCGAGAATCTCGCGGCCAATCATCTTTCCCGATTAGAAAATCCTTATGAAAATGTGCTCGACCCAAAGGAGATAAATGAAACGTTTCCTCTCGAGACACTTAATATGGTGACTTTTCATGGTGTCTCAAGTACCCCGTGGTTTGCCGACTTTGCAAATTACTACGCGGGGAATTTCATTATTAAAGGGATGTCGTCCCAACAAAAGAACAAGTTTTTCAAGGATGTTAAACACTACTTTTAGGATGACCCCTATTTGGTTAAAATATGTGCGGATCAAGTGATCTGGCGGTGTGTTGTGGGCCAACAAGCTATTGATATCCTCACAGCTTGCCATAGTGGACCCACCGGGGGACATTACGGTGCCAACTACACCGCCAAAAACGTTTTTGACTCAAGATCTTATTGGACCACAATTTACCGTGATGCCCATGACTTGGTCACCCGATGTGACACTTGTCAACGTCAAGGAAAAATTTCACAACGCGATGAAATGCCTCAAAATTCCATCCAAGTTTGCGAAATCTTTGACGTGTGGGGCATCGATTTCATGGGGCCGTTCCCGTCTTCATGAGGGAACAAATACATACTCGTGGCCATCGACTACTTGTCAAAATGGGTGGAAGCGAAAGTGCTCCCCACCAACGATGCCTGAGTTGTTCGCAAATTTCTTAAATCTCTCTTCGCCTGATTTGGTACTCCCCGCGCTATTATTAGTGATCGCGGTACGCACTTTTGCAATGACCAATTCTCAAAGGTCGTGCTTAAGTACGGTGTCACTCACCATCTTGCTACCACGTATCACCCACAAACTAGTGGGCAAGTGGAAGTCTCCAACCGTGGTTTAAAGCGAATTCTTGAAAGAACCATAGGCGAAAACCGTGCCTCTTGGTCGGATAAATTAGATGACGCACTTTGGGCCTTCCGTACCACTTACAAAACACCCATCGGGTGCACCCCTTACAAGCTCGTGTACAGAAAAGCATGTCATCTACCGATCGAGCTCGAGCAAAAAGCCTATTGGGCCTTGAAACATGCAATCTTTGACCTTTCGACCGCGGGCGATCACCGAAAAGTTCAACTCAATGAATTAAATGAACTTCATGATCAAGCCTATGAGAATTCTTTAATCTATAAAGAGAAAACAAAGAGGATCCATGACTTCAAGATCAAAAACCACGTTTTCAACATCGGTGATCAAGTCCTCCTCTTTAACTCTCGATTAAAGATTTTCTAAGGCAAGTTAAAATCCCGTTGGTCCGGACCGTTCACCATTGCCCATGTCTTTCCAAATGGCACTGTCGAGTTATCTCAAAACTCCAGGCCAAACTTCAAGGTGAACGGTCATAGACTTAAGCACTACTTTGGAAGGGACGTACCACAAATGGTTTTCCGGATCTTCAAACCTTCCCCAAGGACCAGTGAATTTGAGGAATATGTCAAGCTTAGTGACCCTAAACAAGCGCTTCGTGGGAGGCAACCCATTCTTATCCGTAGTAATATTATGTAGTAATGAATAAGTTTTTTTTTGTTATTGTGAGGAGGTGTGCCTTTTTCCATTCTTGTTTTCTCGTGTTTTGTGATTTTGTGATTGTCCAGGATTGTCCCGGATTTTTGAAGCCTCTCGTGCTCGCGGTTTTGTCCTTCGATCACTCGAGCTTCAAATCCTCAACTTCATTTGGGAAATCTAATATCCAAATCTTATCGACTAACGTTTATCTTTTGGCATACTTAATAAACGACCTCAGATTTACATAGAGACCCTTCTTAAAACATTGGGGACAATGTTCAGTTCTAGTTTAGGGGGATCTATCGATTTGATTATGCCTGCAGTTGTTGTTTTAGCATAATCCCGTTTTTACCACCAAAAATTTTTCAAAAATACCAAAAAAATGAAAAAATTTAAAATTTTTCAAAAATAAAATAAGTGTTTTGTCATAATTTTGACTCTCCTGCTGGGTAGAATAAGAATAAATTTTGACTCGATCGAGCGTGTTGAGCTCTAGCTTGTTCCTTAACTTTTAGGCTAAGCATTCGCGGATTTTCGCGAAGAACGGAAAATGATAGAGTTAAGTATGAGTTGGATGCTAAACAAGGATTATTTGGAAATCTTAAGAGCTCATGTATATAATTTGTGGCTTTTTCTCCCATAAGCTCCTAACAAGACTAATAATACGTGCTATTTTGGAAATTAAACTTAAATCAACAATTTTTATGTAGTTGATAGCAATAATTTTAGTCTTAGTTCAAATTTATACTTAAATTTTCCAAAAAGAAGTATTCTCTAAGTGTGAAATAAAATTAAAAAATAATAATAAAAAAATTTAAATGATGAAAAATGTGGTAATAATAATTAAACTGTGGGCTGATAAAAGTTTGCGGCATCTTGCCGGCTCACAACCGATGTTACAGCCTTCTAAAGAAAGCCCATAGTAAGAATAATAATTCGAGACTGATAAAAGTTTGTTGCATCTTGCCGGCTCACAACCGATGTTGCAGCCTTCTAAAAGGTCGAGGGTTACAATTGCATCATGGTTATGTTTAATATTAAGTGTGAATTAATAAATGTAAGATCTTTTTTTGTTAAATTTAAATATGCTTTTGAACTTTGACTATTTCATTTTAAGTTTTTAAAAAAAAGCTATGTGTAAACGGGAAACCTAAGAGTTTTTGAAACCAAAGGTCCCTGAGTCCCGATACTAGTCTTTGTGAGGTGTCAAAAGCCTGGTCACTTAGCCGCAAGGTTGGGATGTGCCGAGATGAAAGTCGCTACACGGGATGATCTCGCCTTCAAACACATTATTCTCAGGTGGAACGTGAAGCATAGAATTTTGCAAAACATTGATCCATGGTTGAAATTCAAAATGGCACATTCACCTAAGATATAATAATTGTCGGGAGTGAAAAGTTTACAAGTTGCAAATATGAGTAGTGTTAGCATCTTAACTGATATTTAAGTCTTGTTCTATGATCCCTAACGGTTATGAAAATAACGAAAGTCAAATATTCTAGTTAGTTGCTAAAAAATGATAAAAAATGAGAAAAAGGAAAAATACAAAAATATGTGTAGGAATAAGTGTATATCTTTAAGAATGGTAAAAACGGGGCTTTTCGAAGCTGTTGATTCTTTAATTCCCCTTGATGAACACTTAGCTACTTTTCCAGGTAATTAGTCGAGGGGCATCGGGATTCTTAGTTTTCTCAAGTGCTTACTTATAGCATTGCGTGAGGACACGACAATATCTTAGTATGGGGGATTTTCGTATGTGCTTAATTACACATACCATTTTCTATTAAAACCGGACTCAAATGACCAAAAACGTACCAAAAATACATTATATTTGTATGTTTTGCATTTGTATTATGCAGGTAACGGATATCTAAGAAAAGGAGAAAATCGAAGCCAAAACGACAAAACCAAGCACGAGAACGGAAAGACTGTGGGAAGTCAAAAAGTCAAAGTCAACAAAAAAGTCAAAGT
The DNA here is from genome assembly GCA_026074375.1 of Tanacetum coccineum. Classification (NCBI taxonomy): domain Eukaryota; kingdom Viridiplantae; phylum Streptophyta; class Magnoliopsida; order Asterales; family Asteraceae; genus Tanacetum; species Tanacetum coccineum. The sequence continues at coordinate 68,805 of BQNB010012694.1, forward strand.
CAAAGTCAAACCCAGAAAGTGGCTGGTATGTGCTATTTTACACAAATCTTTTACCTTGTAAAACGAACCCAAAAGACCAAAAACATGTAAAAATGCCAAATATATGCTTGTTTTTGTGTTTGTGTATGTGCAAGTATGGATATTAAATAAATTGACAAAATCAAAGCAAAAACGGACAAAGCCGGACACGAGAAGGAAAGAGTGCACAAGAGCCGAGAAGTTTTCTAGGAATTGGTCAACAAAAAGTCACCTTAGGTCAACCATGGTCAACCCATAAAATGACAAAACCTTCAAATTACCAAAGAGACCCTTATTGTTAAATCTTTTTCACCAATAAACCCTAAACCAATAACACCGTTAGTCCTTTTTATTAAAAGACTAACGGTCATTAAGACTTATTATAAACCAAAAACCAAACCCTTGGTCCATTTCCGAGCCCAAAACCCTTTTCATAGGCCCAAGTTAAAAGTTATAAACCAGGCCAAAATGAAATTACTGTACATCTCTCCCAACAATTCCCTCCCATTTTCACCTCACCACTCACGCAGGGTAAACCTCTATCATCCCAATCACATGCACGCTCCTAAGCTTCTAGAAGGAAATCTTGCCACGTCTGACAGTTACTTGACACGCTGGCGATCTGGGGCAATTCTATTGGTGGATTTAACGTGTACGTGATCCAAGGGTTGATTAATGATTGGAATTGATTCAAAGGTCAGGATTGAATAAGGGGGGAGCGTCTAAGATGCCAGAAGGTTCTCTACACACGTATAAAAGGAGGTCTCAACACACAGTATCAGATATCTAGGAGTAGGATTAGATTTAGTGTAGGAGTAGATTAATTTAATCTTTTAAAGTTTTTAAATTTGTGTTTAGTCATTTAAATTCTGTAATTTAAGTTTTAAAGCCTTGTAATCTTTTTATTTTTAATGAAAATTTAAGTTTTTATGGTAATGCAAATATGTCCCTTTTTATTATTTTTGTCATTAAGCTAATTTATGTTCAAAAGCTATTCCCATAAGCTCTTACAAACTGTTTTAACTCATTTTAAAGGTTTTGCAAAAGTTTTCCTAAAAAAAGATTACTGCTACATTAAAAGAAAGTTTGGATTTATATGCTGCTTGGATGATAAGCTAATTCTGGAAGAGCTTATGAGGCATTTAGAATTGCTTATTTATAAGCAAGGGTAGGTTTTAGAGCTTATTAGGTAAATAAAAAGTCCCTGTTCAGCTGGGATAAAATTTACACTTTCTTATTTTTCTTTTTCTCTTTTTAAGCTTATTTTTCTCCCATTACTTATTATCATCTTATCTATGCTTAATGTGCTTATTTCTTGCTTTATTGTGCTTATTGTATCTTATTTAAGCTTATCTTATCATGTTTAATGCTTAGTTCAAACCGTTTAAGCTTATTTTTCATGTTCTGATATCTTAAGGAGTGTTTGGGTCAAGGGTAGAACATGGGTTTAAATTAAAATCATGTTGGGTCATTTGGTGAACTTTGACAAAGCATATTGACTTGTTTTCAATCTGTTTCTCAAAGTTTTTAAGTCTTTAAAATTGTATTTAAGTTTTTCTAAAGGGGTCTTTGAAACTAAGGTAACAAAAACAGTTTTATGTTGCTTATTTGATTAAAAACTTTTTAATAGATTTTGAGCATTGAGTTAGTGTCCTTTTATAGTGTCTAATGCATTAGTATAGTTTTCTTTTGGTTTACCTTTGTTCAAATCAAATCTGTCAAGTTTTAGTTAAGTATTTTTAGTTTCAAACGCCACTTTTTAATCTTCAAATATCAAATACTTTAAATTGTTCTTAACTTTCAAAATTTTGAGCATAAGCTCATTTTAGGTCACACTCAATTTGTTTTGACTAAGTTTTCACTTTGGAGCTTATTTCTTAGCTTAATTTTAAGCCTGCAAATAGCCATTGTCTTTAAGAGAAATAAAACCAAAAAGTATGTGCCCTGTGTAACTTGCCTTTTTTCATAAGCAGTTTTCTTGACTTATAAGTGTTTCAAATTCCTTTTTGTCAGCTGTTTTAAATAGCTCATTGGTCATGCTTTAAGAGCTTATAAGCCCCATAGCCATAAGGATCGTTTAAGGGCTTAAAATTAAACCCAAAAAGTCCCAATTTAGTTGTTGTGTATGCAGTTTTGTGCAATTTGCTTATTTGCTTATTCTGGCTTTTTTGCTTATTTTTCCTGGCTTATTTACCTTCATTTTGCTTATTTAGGTAGTATAGCTTATCTGTGTTAGCTTAGTTTTTATTTCCCCTAGCTTATTTCCCCTTTAAGAGCCCAATAGTTAGCTTATCTTAGTATTAGTATAAAAAAAATCTGCCCTTTTTAAGATTTTAAGCTTATTTGGTATTGCTTATTTTGGTTCCCTCTAGCTTGTTAGGTGTAGGTTCTTGTTTGTCTTAGCTTATTTTGAATTGGCCTTAGCTTATTTAGTTTTTAATAGCTTAAGAAATATGCCTAGCAGTTTTAAGTTAAAAATAGCAGTACTAACTTTAAAGTTAGTACTGCTGAACCTTTAAGCTCATTTCTGGTTTATTCAGCTTGTTTTCCTTGTTAAATTTTGTTCCTAGATGCTTATTTTATGTTGCCTTTATTTGTTTTTGCTTAATTTCCCTTTTATTTTGCCTTATATAGCTTATCAGTTCAAGCCTTGAAGCCCTTTATTGGTATTAAGCATTCTGGCATTTTAGCTTATTTTAGCTCAATATTTTGCTTATGTCCTGTTCACTATTGCTTATTATGTTTAGGGTGGAGGCTGTTTTTAGCTTTTTAGCTTTCTAGTAGCTTTTTGAGTTTAAATAAGCCATA
>BQNB010012695.1:4530-51073 GCA_026074375.1 Tanacetum coccineum
GCCTTTGACATCGAATTGATACCTTTTGGACATAGGATTTTTGATGTGATTATCGGTATGAACTGGTTGTCCAATTATAAGGCTGAAATAATTTGCCATGAGAAGGTAGTGAGGATACCACTACCGTGCTTAGAGTATTAGGAGAGAGACCGGAAGAGAAATTGAGACACTTAATGAGTGCTAAGGCTAGTGAAAAGAAACAATAAGAGGTTGTTGTAGTTAGAGATTTTCCTGAGGTATTCCTGGATGATCTATCTGGATTACCGCCTATTCAGGAAGTTGAGTTTCGGATTGAGTTAACCCCTGGAGCAACGCCGATAGCCAAGTCTCCTTATTGTTTGACACCTTCTGAATTGGAGGAGTTGTCGGGACAACTCAAAGAACTCAAAGACAAAGGTTTCATTCGACCAAGTTCGTCACCTTGGGGAGCGCTGGTGTTGTTCGTTAAGAAAAAGGATGGTTCTTTTAGGATGTTCATTGATTATAGAGAATTGAACAAGTTGACTGTTAAGAATTATTATCCACTTCCTAGAATTGATAATCTATTTGACCAACTGCAAGGGTCACAGTTTTTCTCGAAGATAGATCTTAGGTCTGGATACCATCAGCTGAGAGTGCACAAGGATGACATTCCAAAGACTGCGTTTAGAACTCGTTATGGACATTTCGAGTTCACTGTAATGTCCTTTGGTCTGACTAATGCACCAGCAGTATTCATGGATTTGATGAATAGAGTTTGTAGGCCTTATTTTGATAAGTTTGTGATAGTGTTTATAGACGATATCTTAATCTACTCCAAGACTCAAGAGAAGCATGTAGAACATTTAAGGTTAGTCTTGGGACTGCTCAAAAAGGAGAAATTGTATGCTAAGTTTTCTAAGTATGAATTATGGCTAAGAGAAGTATAGTTTCTTGGGCATGTGATAAATGGTAATGGGATTCATGTAGACCTTAGTAAGATTGAAGCCGTTAAGAATTAGAAAGCCCCTAGAACTCCGACTCAGGTTCATTCGTTCTTAGGATTGGCTGGATATTACCGTAGGTTCATTGAGAACTTTTCTAAGATAGCTAAGTCTCTTACTATCTTGACTCAGAAGTGTAAGACTTTCGATTGGGGCGAGGAACAGGAATTGGCATTTCAAACCTTGAAAAATAAGTTGTGTAATGCGCCTGTTCTAGCTCTCCCCGATGGATCGAAAGACTTTGTGGTATATTGTGATGCGTCCGGGATAGGACTAGGTTGTGTGTTAATTCAAAGAGGTAGAGTGATAGCCTATGCATCTAGGCAGTTGAAAACTCATGAGAAGAATTATACTACCCATGATTTGGAGTTGGGTGTGTTCGTATTTGCACTTAAGATCTGGAGACATTATCTGTATGGGACAAAGAGTGTCATCTATGCGGATCATAGGAGTCTTCAGCATATCTTTAGTCAGAAAGAGTTGAATATGCGACAACATTGCTGGATAAAGTTGTTTAGTGATTATGACTGTGAAATTCGCTACCATCCTGGTAAGGCGAATGTGGTGGCTGATGCCCTAAGTAGGAAAGAAAGACTAAAGCCTAAGAGAGTTAGAGCTATGAATATGACCCTTCAGTCGAGTATCAAGGATAGGATACTGGCTGCTCAGAAGAAGGTTGTGGATGAGTTTGCAGGATTGCAGAAAGGTTTAGATGAAATGATAGAACAGAGAAGCGATGGAACCTTGTACTACCTGGATCGAATATGGGTACCTTTGAAGGGTGAGGTGGGAACCCTGATAATGGATGAAGCTTATAAGTTGAAGTACTTTGTATAACCAAGTGCTGATGAGATATATTATGATTTGAGAGATAGGTGTTGGTGGCCTGGAATGAAAAAGGATATAGCTGAGTATGTTAGTAAGTGTTTGACTTGTCTGAAGGTTAAGGTTGAGCATCAAAGTCCATCTAGATTGCTCCAGCAGTATGAGATTCCCGTATGGAAATAGGAAGGAATAGTTATGGATTTTATGACTAAGTTGCCTAGGACTAGTAGTGGGCATGACACAATTTGGGTCATTATGGACCGATTGACTAAGTCTGCTTATTTTCTACCTATGTGTAAGGATTATAAGATGGAAAGGTTGGCTAGATTGTATTTGAATGAGATAGTTGCTAGACATGGTGTGTCGATCTCGATTATATTGGATCGTGATAGTCGTTTCACATCAAGGTTTTGGCAGTCAATGCAAGAGGCATTAGGAACTCGTTTAGATATGAGTATGACTTATCACCCTTAGACCGATGGTCAGAGTGAGCTCACTATTCAGAATTTAGAAGACGTGCTTAGAGCGTGCGTCCTAGACTTCGAGGGAAGTTAGGGTGTTCATCTTCTGTTAGTTAAGTTTTCGTATAACAATAGTTATCATTCTAGTGTGAGATGTGCTTTGTTTGAGGCACTATATGGTAGAAAGTGTCGTTCGCCAATTATGTGGGCTGAGGTGGGAGAGTGTCAGTTGATAGGACCTGAGTTAGTGCATGAGAAGATCTCGCAGCTTAAGGATAGACTTAAAGCTGCGCGTGATCGTCAGAAAAGTTATGCTGATAAGAGGAGGAAGCCTTTAGAGTTTAGTGTAGGTGACTATGTCTTGCTTAAAGTGTCGCCTTGGAAAAGGTGTGGTACGCTTTAGGAAGAAAGGGAAGTTAGCACCTAGGTTTGTTAGACTGTTTGAGATTATTAAGAAAGTAGGCCCTGTCGCCTATCGATTAGATTTGCCTGAAGAGTTTAATGGTGTTCATGACACGTTCCACGTGTCAAACCATAAGAAGTGTTTGGCTGATCCAACAATACAAGTGCCTTTGGATGAGATTCGAGTTGATGCTAAGTTAAATTTTGTGGAAGGGCCTGCGGAAATTTTGGAAAGAGATTTTAAGAAGTTTAAGCGTAGTAGGTTTGCCATCGTCAAGGTTTGGTGGAATTCGAAACGTGGCCCTGAATTCACGTGGGAACGTAAAGATCAGATGAAGTTGAAGTATTTGCATTTGTTTAGTGATGTTGGTAGTTGAACTTCAGGGATGAAATTCTTTTAAGGGGGTAGAATGTAACATTTGCCCTTTTTGTGTTCTGAATATTTCATTTATAGTCCTTTGACTATTTGACTTTTGTCATTTTATTCATATTTGGTACCGTGTTGACGGTGATGATTTTTATGAGAATTGTGATGAATTTTGGTTTATTGTGATTAATAATCCCTTTTGGAAGGTATTATTGTGTTATTTGTATTTCGGATGGTTTGACCCATGAATTTTGAGAAATATTGTGATAAAAATCTCGTTGAAGGTTAATTTATAGGGTTATTTGTATTCGGGTGTGTTTGACCCTTGGTGAATTTCAAGGAAATGCCAAAAAAATGAAGTCGTGACACGTCGTTCATGTTCCCAAATTGAGTTTTGAAAAGTGTTTAAGTAAATTAAAATATGTGGTCTATTTGTAGTTAAGACTCTGGGTTAATGGAAAAGTTATTTCTTAAGGTGAATAAAAATGCTAAATTAAAACATGGGGTAAATTTTACATGTGAGTATTACGAGTATTTAAGGTGATCCCGACACACGAAAGAAAGGCCCGAGGGCCTTCCTTGGACCTTCCATGGCCGTTCTAGTCCCATAGTGGGGACAATCATAGAAAGATTACTTAGACTGCATGTGTGTCCATGAAATGGGTAGCACTTAAAAATACTCCTTATCCTCATTTGAGAAAAAACACCCATCGATCATTCTTGAGAAGAATCCTTCTATCCTTCTCTCTTTGTTGGTTCGTTCCGTAAGCAACACACACAATCTTATATATATTTTTGAATATATTGATCAAGAAAACCACGAAGACATAAATGTTTTGGGGTTGATTACTAGTGTTCTGGGTATTCATTTGAAACAAACGTTTGGGTATAGATTTGGTCGGTTCGAGCCTGGTCGAAATCTACAAATTTGAAGATTTTCCTTGTAAGTTTCAAATTTAAATTTCGTTTTGTCCTTTTTTGCGCTCTATTTTGAGAGCATAGTCTGTTTGTTGTTACAAGTTGATCGTTGTGAAATATCGATTTTTAGAAGTGGAATAATGAATAAAAAAAGGACGTGGTGGGGTTTGGTGTAACGGTAAAAAAAAGAGGGTTTTTGTAGTTGATGTTGTGGTCGTGATGGTTTGATATAATATAGGATGCTAAAATGTTTATTTTTTATAGTAGCTTTGTATAGATTATTTGGCTTCATTTTGGGCCTTATGATGCGCACGAAACCACTTCGCGCAAATCGTAGACTAGGAGATTTGATTATTTTTGTGTTATGGCATATGTTATGGACTATTTTTTGAGGCTTTGTATGGTAGTAAACTGCAAATGGCGTACGTGGCTTAGTGTTGTGCTTATTATTTAAGCTTAATTAAGTATTTTGAGTCTATTGGATCACGGCCCAATAAGTCTATTTAAGCCGCGGCTTAATGGGATGGCTTATTGTGGGGTCCCGTAGTATTTTTTACTTATGTTTAGTATATATTTTATATGTAAAGTGGACACTTGATTTTGGGACTTGATTGTTTTTTTAGATTGATAAATATCTAATGCGACCCCTTATTGGGCCTTAAGGCTCAATAAGCGATATTTAGTCGTTGTGAGAGTGTTGTTGTTGTCGGATTTTGAAAGGGGAATGTATTTACTGACGTGATGATGACGGTATTTTGGGGGGAATAAATCCTTTATGTAAGTAAACGTTAAAGATATTTTGAGAAATTGTGATTTTGTCGAGAAGTGATTTCGTGATTTTGAGTCAATGTGTTGAATAATAAAGTTTGAAACCTTGAATAAAAACATTGTTTGAGCGAGACGGTGTCATGTCGTAATTTCGTGTGTTTAAAAGTTTAATTACTTAGAATTTTTCAAAATATGATTTTTTTATTTGTTATGTGTGACTAGAATAAAATATTGTTTAAATGTTATTCTTTATTTATTTTTTTTAAATTCACTAAAGAAGACAACAAATAGTTATTGTTTCTGCGAACATTATCTAATGTGTTGTATATGAGTAAACGTTTGTGCATCTATTTTAACGTATTTATGATTATTTTGATGTGACTAACGGTTTAACGATTGGACTTTCCTGTCGAAATATAATTATAATATTAATTATCAATATTTATTTATATACTTATCTATTTTCTCTAAATAATATAAGTTTGGTATTATCTAAGGGAATGATGATTGATATGATTGTTGGAAAATGTATGTCGTCTGTCAATACATCCTCACCACTAAAATTATTTTCTAGAAAATTGTTCACGTCGTCTAAACTCTATGCATCAAAAGTAAAGTTGTTTTGGAATGAATGATTATTAAATTGGACATTAACTGGACTAGTCAGTGTGCGGGGTCATTGTATTTGCTTTTGTGATTGAGATATTTGGTGTTGCTAAGAAGGATTGTTCGGTTGAGTTCTAGTTGCAGCTTCACTTTTTATGTGTTTTTTGTTGGGAAAAAATTGATATCGAAAGAGTGTGTTTTGAAATCGTGTGTTTGATTTGAAAACAGTGCGAATGTTGGTTTTGTTTGTGTTAGGACTAAGATATGTGCTGTAGTGATGTTATGTGAATTTATGCATGTTATTAGATTCGGTATTGTGGGTACGACTACTCAGTGGTGTGTGTTAGATTATTGGAGTCGGTATGGGTTACGGCTCTACTCGTCGATTTGATTTGTGTGATTTTAGGGAGCGTGATATATGGGTTGTGCCTACCCAAGTTTGTGTAGAGGTCCATGCCCTAATTATTAGGCACCAGCTCGGTTAGCGGCCTTTAGGTGCATAAGTGACATATGGTGATGACTAGTTGTAGGATGCTATGTCTGAAGTGTTTGCGATTATTTTGTCATTTTGAGCAATTATTGTCCACTAGTTGAAATATAGCACAACTTTTGGGTTTAAGGTCAAACCTATAGCTTTCACCAACTGCATTATTTGTTGACTTTTCCGGACTCAGAATTATGCTTTTTAGGTGAAGTGAAAGAAGAATAGTTTGAGCTTGTGAATTTCGATAGCAGACTTTTAGAAGTATCCTCTGAGTGGTCAATTTTTGTGTTGAAGTCTTTGCTGGTGTTGTTTTGATTTTTAGTATATGTGGAGATGTTTTGGAATATGTTTGGATTGTTGGTCCCTGTGTGGGGCAGTGTGTATAATTGTAAGAGTTTTGTGGATTTTTTGTTGCAATGTTTGGACATCGCACTCAAGTTGTTCGAGGTTGATGGTCTTCATAGCAGACGTGGGGTTGATGGTCTTCATAGCACTTGGAGTTTATGCAATGTAGTTTTCTCTATTTTGTACCTTATGTTATGATTGATCATTATGTTGCATCCCCAAGTTTCTGCCTTATCAGGGTGTGACAAAAGATATGGGTATGACAGCATTGGAAAGCAATAACCAGGGTATTTAAGTACTTAAGAGGTACTAAGGATTATGATTTATCATATGTTGGATATCCTTCGGTGTTAGAAGGCTATTCAGATGCTAGCTGGATAAATCATGTTGAAGATTCATCATCTACGAGTGGATGGGTGTTCTGTCTTGGGGGAGGTGCAATTTCATGGGCTTCCAAGAAGCAAACATGCATCAGTGATTTGACTATGGAATCTAAGTTTGTTGCATTGGCTGCTGCTGGAAAAGAAGCAGAATGGCTGAGAAACTTGATATATGAGATTCCAATATGGCCGAAACCAATAGCATCGATATCTATCAGATGTGATAGTGAACCCACAATGGCTAGGGCATATAGTCAGATTTACAATGGGAAGTCTAGACACTTAGGTGTTAGACATAGTATGGTTAGAGAGCTAATGAGGAATAGGGTGATAACCATTGAGTTTGTTCAGACATAACATAATTTAGTAGACCACTTGACAAAGGGTCTAGCTAGAGACTTAGTAAATAAGTCAATTAAAGGGATGGGATTAAAGTCCAAATAAATCTACTACCTATGAGATACCCAATTCCCTTCTAATACAACGTTAGAAGCTAAATTCAATATGGAAAGCTCATAGCTAGAGATTGGAACACAAGTTTTATCTTCTCGAGGTATGTGTTCAGACCTGCAAGTCATGATTAGGTTAAAGTTTATCTTCTTAATGGTTCTTTTGAAAAATTGCAATACAGGTGCCAGATCTAAAGGGACCACCTATGTGAACATAAAGTTTAGCCGCTTCACGAAGCTTGGACTTAGATTTCTATATGTTCATCAATGGATTAGGACACATGGCTTGTAAAGTGTCAAGTAAATGAACTTTAAAGTGTTGTAGAAACAAATGTGTATAGTATCTTAAAGTATTCAAATGGATTGACGGGTTCAATCGTTACGACACCTTAATTTTTGAATATTTGGAATGTGTATTGTACTAAGATGAAAATTCAATCGCAAGACATTTTCATTTATGCATTTGTTTATTTCGTTGTGTTTATTTTAACATATTTACATATATCTTTATATATGTTTTAGTAAATCAAATATTACACTAAAATAGGGGGGTTGTATGTGATTTTAGTGTCATCAAGCCATTTGTCGTAATGGTGATTTACTGAAGACCATTGAGGTTTCATGTTCAGCTCTGTAACAAGTTAGGGAAGTGTGTAGTACACGCTTGTTAAGCTAACATGTAATCTATAAGAGACTGAGTTTGCAGGGTTTACACCGTAATCAACTAGTTGATCACGCCGTAAACGTGTTGGCATAGTTTATGATGTAACCTATATTATGGTTATGCCGTAACCATTGTGTCAAAAATTTGGTTAAATTCAGTTTTAACCAACTTTAACTACATAAAACTGTCCTAATTTCTTGTATATGAGACATAGGAACTACTTGGTCTTAAACACACACAAAAAACACACGAATTTCCATACAATTTCCTTCATTGTTCTTTATTTATGCTTCTTGTGCCTAGAACATAAATTGTATACTCTTTATATTATCCCGATAGAGATTTCGTGCAACCCAGCCATTTTGATAGGGTCAAAATACTTTATACAGAAAGTGGAATCATTACACGATATAAAGAGTTATCTAGGATAATCACACACACCCTAACAATATAACAACTAATTTGTTTACAGGGTGCCAAGGATGAATTAAAGCATGCAATAGGTGTTGTTCAACTAGTGAGTGTGGCCTTTTAAGTGATTGCAAACTTTAAACTTCACACCGGAGGACTTTTTGCTAGCGATAATTATGGTAGTGATCCAATGGTGAACTTCTTGTTAACTCATCTGGTTTTATAATTTATTAAGATGAAAAAAGCTAAATTGATTTGTGTCAGAATGATTTTGAGTAGGATGTGAACCATGCTGTTGTTGCAATTAAACGGTGTTGTATTTTTTGAAGCCATTTAGTTTTGTATTGTAAGATGATGATTTTGTTGAATATATATGTATTGTATGTAATATTAGTGTATTTTGCGTGATTAAACATAAATTTCCAGAACATATGGGTTTCAATATAATTTTTTTTGAAAATCGAATTAATAGATCTGTTCTTAGGTATGAACTGATCTCTTTGTTGTGTTCTTAACCGATCTATTTATGTTTCGCTCATATAGATCACCCTTGGGATGTATGTAGAAATGAGATATTTGTTATTTTCATTTATAATCAATTCGGTCGTATAAAAGTGTAATGGGCTGTACTTGCAAATTATTGTACCTTACGATATTCTAGTGCCTCCTATTTTCAACAAGTCAACAACCACATCTTCCAACAGCCATACGATCTATTTTTTTGTAATCACTTATCGAATCAACATATTGATTGTTCAGTTGCGACAGACACATCATATTTTTTAGTGCTCATTTCTTGCAAGTCACATAAATGGCATCAACTTCTGGAGCAGAATCGTAAGCTGATTTTATTTTGATATAAATTTCTGGTTTAATTTAAGAGTGTTCTGATAATTTGAAATGCTTTTTTATGGTTTTTTGATGTAAAGTTATTTTTTGTTGATTGTTAATTTGTAAATATAATATAATGATGTTGAATGATTATTTGCAATCAAGTCCATGCTGTGGAGCCTGTAGTGTGGTCGTGTTTTGGTGTCCTTTTGCAATTTGCGATGTTATGGTTTCCTAGGTTTTCTCCTCGTGGAGAAATATTTGAGGTGTTTGTATTCCCCTAACGTCTTGCTACTTTATTTCTAATGAGTTTACCGTTCAAAAATATATGATAATTATTTGTTGAATTTTTTGTTATGTGTTACTCTGATTTTTGCTTGTTTGTGTCTAAAGAAGATTTATTGTTTTGTTCATTGTTTGTAACTTGGATAAATGAATCTGCTTAGAGTGAGAGTAAAAGGTATAGTTGCACCTTGTAACTATTATAGACGCCGCTACTTTAGCATCTATCATATGACACTTTTTTAATAGAAACACTCTCTCTCCAATAAAATTCTCATAAAACACAACAAAATATACCCACTCACTCACAAAAAAAATGCTTAACGAATGCAAACCGAATGTCGATGACACATATAACAATAAGGGGCGGTGTTGTATAATGGTTATAGTGGCGTTAGAGGGTAAAAATTAGCGCCTATAGCATGCCATAACACCACTGCACCGTGTGCTCTTAGTCTTAAACTGGTAGGGTATCCGCGCGTTGCAGCTGTAGGGTACCTATAATCAAAAGTTTTGGCAAACAATATTATTCGATTATATTTTTTTTGAGATAATAACTTGACCCATTACGAAAATTTTTGAAAATAAATTTATCGCATACTATCTTATATAAAATTGGTAGAGTACCCGTGCATCATGATGCCATGGTGATACAAAAAGGTATCCGGTAGTATTATGAAGGTTTGATGATTGACGGTAAAAGTTACTTGCTACTTAGTATAGGTTAAGGTTTTTATAATAAATTAGTTACTTGACTGGTTTGTATCACGTGATATATTAATCATATTTTTGAATGAGGGGTCCTTTAAGAATAACATTAATTATAGCTTTTGTATAAATGTATTGATGCATTAAATAATTGTAAATAATGCTTTAGAACTTGTAATGCTTGAAATTTATTTTTGAAATCTTAAAAAAATAACGAGGAGATAAGGTATATAATGCATTATAGGTAGTCTAAAATTTATTTCTATGAACTAGGGAGTCCCAATAGGTATTTGTTTGTTTCAGAATCACCAAGAAGAGATGTTGATCTTCATAGGGTTTAATTAGTTTGTTCATCTTGTAGGAGTTGCATAAATAGGAGGCAAAAGAGTTGAAAATTTTAATAGACTAATGGATCAGTTGAGTTTTGATTTTAGTATAAAGTTAGCCTAAAACACAAGTAAATCATGTGTTTCTTTGCTACAGATCTTCTTTTTAATATCATTTATAATTAATGAACGGATCCATTCATTACATCAAACATCTATTTTTTTAATCTTTTTTGAAATGTTTCTACGCATATCTATATCTATATCGATACTATAAGAGTTAATTTACACCCGAATGTTGAAAAATTAAGAAAACTATATATGAAACCATAATTTTATTAAGTTTAAATAGTGTTTAATCTCCAAATCCTTAAACTTTTATTATTTTTCGTTTATAAGTCATAAAATTATTTTTATCACTACAACTATCTGCCGCTATAAAATCTCGTTGCTATGCACGAGTACTCATCTAGTAGAAGTTAATGTATACATGTATCCGCAATTAAAAGTATAGATAAAACTAAAAGCACTTTCAAAACTGGAATTGCTTATTTATAATCAATTGGGTCGTATAAAAGTGTAATGGGTTGTATTTACAAATTATTATACCCTACGATATTCTAGTGCCTCGTGTTTTCTACAAGTCAACAACCACATCTTCCAGCAGCCATACCATCTATTTTTTCTGTAATGACTTATCGACTCAACATTTTGATTGCTTAGTTGCGACAAACACATCTTATTTTTTAGTGCTCATTTCTTGCAAGTCACATAAATTGCATCAACTTCTAGAGCAGAATCGTAAGCTGATTTTATTTTGATATAAAGTTCTGGTTTAATTTAAAGGGTGTTCTGATAATGTGTAATGCTTTTTTATGGTTTTTTGATGTAAGGTTATTTTTTGTTGATTGTTTGTAAAAAAAGGTTTGGGAGCCTGCGCTTCGCCACGGGGGCATTGGATTTTTTGATGTTTTAGACACCGTGAAAAATGTCGTTGCATTACGTGTTTTAGCTAAGCTTTGCATTACAGTGGGTGCTGCCTGCAAAGCATTTTCAAAATAGCACGTTTCTACCCAAAAACGACAAACATAGCTCATGTCATTACGCTTACCAAAAATATAAGTGCACAAATAATATAAAAATTAGGTTTTCATATGAAACTGGCACCAAATTACGCGAGTTAGCTGAGATAATCCTCTATTGTTAAGTGATAATTGCTAATTTTTATTTGACATCTGATTTTTTGCCACTTCTAGTAATGATAATGATAATCTGCTACAATTGAAAACCTACAAACACTTGAATGTCATTAGTATTAATTTTTTGCAAACACAAAAGTCAAGAGTGTTATCAAATAGTTATTTACACTTACAAAAAGGCATTATTTATTTGAAGTTTAAATTATTTATCAAGTTGTTTACGATATGAAGTATTTGAAGTATAAATTACAAATAGGCATTAAGAGTGTTATCAAATAGATATTATCACTTACAAATAGGCATTATTTAATAAAGCTCAAGAGTTATTGACCAATATAACAAAGCTCAAGAGTAACAGAAAAGATGAGCTTAAGATCAGCTTGTAAAGATATCAGCTATGCACTATTTTTGAACCACATATTAACAATGATAATCAATTCCAACACAACAAGTATTTGATTCATATAAACAATTTTAGTAAGAGTCTTTCTCATACGGTTCTCGACTTTAGTTACAAATTGATTTACCTTATGTAGTTTCAAAATCACTAAAGTAATCAGCTAAACCTCTTTATTACATTACAGTCATATGTGCATGTGTGATAAGTATTACGATATTAAAGAACCATAGGTACATGTGTAAAGCATATGCTTGATGTATGTGTGTTCTTTTAGGCGTATGCATAGGTATATGTAAGTAGAAATTAGTGCAAGAATGTGCGTGTACACTAATGGATATGGATCATATGCTATGCATATATAAATATAAAATTATATGAAAATAAATAACAAAATACCTTGATAACGTCAACTGTAATTACAACCAATGTATAAATTCCATAACGTTTCAGTTGGATTTATCTTTGTAGTAGAAGTAGTTATAGAGAAATAGTATCTGAGGAACAATACACCTCGGGGGCTCAATTTCCACATATACATTACCATTAAGAGTTTGACAACACTGCAAAAAAAGAAAGAAAAAAAGAGTTGTGATTAGAAAATGATCAATTTTAATTCAAAGTGTAGTGAGTTGATAGAGATAAACATGGCATACCTTTTGTTCATAGCTATGGAGCTTCAGACATGAGGCAAGAAGAGAAGCAACAACCCCCCCCCCCTACCTGCCTATTCCATAAAATCTTTGAATCTTAACCCAAGTTCCTTCTAAATTGGCTCAACCTATATCTGACAAAAAAATACACGATTAATACATGGTTAGTAAACACTACATGATCAAAACAATCCAAAATCCAAACAGTATAACATGCTAAATAAATGATCAGATGCGAAAAATATATATTAGTAAAAGCTTGATATTTGAACATTATACCATTCTTGCATTTGTAACTCATGAGTAACACGCGGGGTGATCATAAAGCCTGAATTTCCTCTAGTTGTTAGTGACAAACCAAAAAAAGATTAATTCAACCTATAAAACTCTGCATCAACTTAAAAAACATATAGTTGTTGTTTTTTGGTGCAGCTCAGTTTTCACACATATAAACCATGTGAAACCTTTACCTTTTTTGTGTTCTGAATATTTCATATATAGTCCTTTGACTATTTAACTTTTGTTAGTTTATTCAGATTTTATACCTTGTTGACGGTGGTGATTTTTATGAGAATCATGGTGATTTTATGAGTATTATGCTGAATTGTGGTTTATGGTGATTAATAATCCATTTTGGAAGTTATTATTGTGTTATTTGTATTCCGGGTGGTTTGACCCGTGAATTTTGAGAAATGCCGAAAAAACGAGTCTGACACGTCCGCTAATGTCCAATTTGAGTTTTGAAGGGTTTAAAGTAAAAAATATGTTATGTGAATACTCTAGGTTAATGGAAAAGTATTTTTAAAGTGAATACAAATGCTAATTAACTTTGGGGTAAATTTTACGGTTGAGTTTTACGAGCTTTTAAATGATTTCAACACGAAAAGAAAGGCCCGAGACCACTTAGGATCCCTTGGCCGGTTATGGGAAGTGTAGGAAACAAAATGGCTAAATTTTAGCAAGTATGTCCCAAGGTGTGTACAGTTATATTCCTTTTCACCGCATTTCCACTCATTCTTATCATTTTCAAAAAAATCAAAAACACACACACTTGTATGTGTGTATATTCGGGCGAACTCAACACAAACAAGAAACAAAAATTTTTGAAGATTGATCAAGAAAACCTAAAGACATAAATATTTGGGGTTGATTCTAGTTTTTGGTTATTCATTTAAACAACGTTTGGGTTGTCCGGTTCGTGTCGAAATCTACAAATTTGAAGATTTTCTTGTAAGTTTTCAAATTTAAATTTCGTTTGTCCTTTTGGGTTTATTTTGATGCATATATGTTAGTTGTACAAGTTGATCGTTGTGAAAATCGATTTTTGGAAACGAAATGGATGATTTAAGGGGTGTTTGGTTCGTGTGGTATAAAAAAAGAAAAATGGGTTTTTATAGTTTTGATATTGTGGTCGTGATGGTTTAATAATATATAATGCTAGAATGATTATTTTTTTATAGTAGCTTGTATCGCTTATTCGGGCTTATCTTTAAGCTATTTATTGGCTTATTTGGGCTTATATGTCACTTATGGTTTCTTAAAATTACTAGGGAAGTGATTTTGATTATTTTTGTGTTATGGCGTATGTTGTGGACTATTTTTGAGGCTTATGGTAGTAACCAAATGCGATAAGTAGCTTTATAGCTTATTTTCAAGCTTAATATACGTAGTATGGAGGTTATGGACTCACGGCCCAATAAGTCCATTTAAGCCATGGCTTAATGGAGGGGCTTATTGTGGTCCGGATTATTTTCTACTAATAAGTATGAGCTTATATATGTTGTTGGGCCTTGGTTTTGGGCTTGGATCGTATTTTGGACCTATAAATACTATAACGGACCCTTATTGGGCCTTAAAGCCCAATAAGCGATATTTGGTCATTTTAAGAGTTTTGACGGACTTTTTGAAAGCGAAATGTATTTACGAAGTGATATTGATCGTTATTTCGAGAAAAACGTTTTAGTAGACGTTAAAGATTGAGATTTTGGAATTTGGTCGAAAAGTGTCGAATTTGTGAAGAATTGTTGAAAATAAGGTTTGAAACCTTGGAAAACGTTGTATAAACGTACGGGTCATGTCGAAATTTCGTAAAAAGTTTATACTTAGAAATTTTCTTAAAAACATGATTTTTGATTTTTAATAATAAAATAATATTTAATTATTTTATTTATTTTCACTAAAAGACGAAAAATATAATTTTTCTCGAAACTTCTCTAAAGTGTTTATTATGAGTAAACGTTTCATTTTCAACCGTATAATGATTATTTTGAAGTGGCTAAGGTGTACCGAATGGACTTGTCGAGATATATTTATAATTAATAATTATAAATATTTATTATATTACTTATCTATTTACGCTAAATAGTATAAGTATGTATTATCGGAGAATGAGATTGATATGATTGTGGAGATAAGTCGTCAACCATCACACCACTAAAAACTGTTTTGGGAAATTGTACAACGCGTCTAAACTCTATGCATCAAACATGAGATTGTTTTGGAATTGGATGATTAAATTGGGACATTAACTGGACTAGGTCGTGTGCGGGCGTCGTTGCATTTGCTTGTGTGATTGAGATTGGGTAGCTAAAGACTTGCTTGAGGTGAGTTCTCGTAGCCCCACTTTTTACTGTTTTTCTGTTGGGGGAAAATGATACTCAAATGTGTTTTGAAATGTTTTGAATTGATCTGTGCGAAATGTGATTTTTTTGGGATAAGATATGTGCTTATGACTGCTATGTGAATATTATGTGTTGTATGATTGTTTGGAGCGGATAGGTACGCCTACCCAGTATTTGTGTGATTATTGGAGCGGATGGGTACGCCTACCTAGGTTTGTGTGTGGTTCTGCCCTAATTTTAGTGCTCCAGCTGGTAGGCCCTTTAGGTGAATAAGTGACATATGGTTATTGATTAGCAGTGATGCTAGAGTTGTTTGCATATATTCACTTTCATATATCACTATTGTCCACTGTTGATGTATTGGCACAACTTTTGAGTTTAAGGTCAAACCTACGAGCTCACCAACATTATTATTGACGTTTTCGAGTATCATTTTCAGGTGAAGTAAAAGAGGAATAGTTTGGTGATTGATAGCAGACTTAGAAGTATCTCGAGTAGAATTTCATTTGAAGTCTTGCTTGCTTGTTATTTTGATTCTAGTTTTGGATGTTATGGAATACGTTTGGATTTTGGTCCCCTATGAGGGCATTGGAATCATTGTAAGAGATTGTGGATTTTAGTTGCGATTTGGGACATCACTTGAGTTTGTTCTAGGATGATGGTCTTCATAGCACTTGGAGTTTATGCAATGTAGTTTTCTCTATTTTGTATTTTGTGTTATGATTGATCACTATGTTGCATTCCTGAGTTTCCGCCATTATCGGGGTGTGATAATTTGGTAATCAGAGCCAAGGTTATAGAGAACTACGTGGATTGGACTAGACTATAACCTAAGATTCATCGTTTAGTTGCGTATAAGATCTATGTGCGCGGTGTTTCGCTTTTGTGTACCTTTGTGTATTCATGGTTTGGTGCCTTAGTTATGTCAGTCATTGAAATAGGTAGGCTCAATATTGAATACGAATGGGAAAGGATGCGAATATAAGTACGGTGGCCAACGTAATTATAAGTGTATCACAACTCACTCATACTTGGTATTGTGGTTCACACAAATCGATGTTGACACCGTAGGGTGGTGTTATGTGTATATCGGTATATATATAGTAAGATATTCTATATATATATTAGTCTTCCCACTTACCTAACATTGCTCATGTTCTCCCTCGTATAGATAATACCGCCAAGGATAAGGACCCGAAGTGCTGGCCGACCTGCTGCCGAATCACTAGGAGGGGGAACGGGTGAACGGATTGGTAGTGGTGGAAGGGGTAGAAGACCTAGGGAAGGTAATGATGAGCGTGTTGATGAATTAAATGGTCAAGGAAATAACCAGGGTATGGGAGCTAATGGGGGTATAGAGGGAGTCAATGGGAATGTAGAGAGAGCCAATGGGGGTGCACCCGACTTCTCAACGATCATTGCCCAACAATTGCAGAACCTCTTACCCGCCATGTTGGCTCAAGTTAGTAACCAAGGAAATGTTAGTAATCAAAATGGTAATGTGGTTAATGAGAACGTTCAAGAAAACGTGGGGAATGTGTTAGTGAATGGCAACCTGGTAGGTTATTCATATAAGGAGTTCTTAGCTTGTAACCCTAAGGAATATGATGGTAAGGGAGATGTTGTATTTCTTACTCGTTGGATTGAGAAAATGGAATATGTGCATGATATGAGTGGTTGTAGTGTTGACTAAAAGGTGAAATACACTGCTAGTTCATTTATGAGTAAGGCTTTAACGTGGTGGAACTCTCAGATCTGCACGCTAAGTCGGAAAATTGTTGTTAGTATGTCATGGAATGACTTTATGTGTATGATGATACAAGAGTTTTGTCCTAGTCATGAGATGCAAAAGTTAAAATCTAAGTTTTAGAATCACGTTATGGTCGGAGCTAGCCATGCTATGTATACTGATAGGTTTCATGAGTTAGCTAGGTTAGTTCCACATTTGGTAACTCTTGAGAGTTAGATGATTGAGAGGTATGTGTATGGCCTTGCTCCATAAATATGTGGAATAGTCGAGATGGTGGCAGTAATGGAGCCAAAGACTATGCAGAAGGCAGTGCAGATTTCTGGTGCACTGACTGATAAGGCTGTGAGAAATGGATCAATTAAGAAGGTTGAGAAAAGAGGAAATGTGGGGAACCTAGCAAGGATATGAGTGGAAAGGATGATAATAAGAGGACTAAGACTGTGAATGTTTTTGCTACCACTGTAAACCCTGTAGGAAGAGAGAATACGGGTACTTGGCCCAAGTGTACCACCTGCAACTCCTACCATGTACCCGGTGGACCTTGTCGCACATACTTTAACTGTAACCGCCTGGGACATTTGGCAAGGGATTGTAGAGGTGTGCCGAGGAATGTGAATAATGCTATAAACCCAACTGTTAGGGCATGTTATGAGTGTGGGAGTACCGACCATGTCAGGTTAGCTTGTCCTAGATTAAATAGGGCATGAGGCCCAGAAGAAAATCGTCCAAATCAAGTTGTTGCTAATAACAGGGGTCAGGGTCGTGAAACCCAAGGGAACCAGGCTAGGGGTAGGGCATTCATGTTGGGAGCAGAGGAAGCTTGCTAGGATCCGAACATTATAACATGTACTTTTACTTTAAACAATCATTTTGCCACTACCTTATTTGACTCTGGTGCCGACAATAGTTTTGTTTCTACTACTTTTATACCTCTGTTAGGATTAGAGCCTAGTGACTTAGGTTTCAGATATGATATTGAGATAGCTAGCGGGCAACTAGTAGAGATTGATAAAGTTATTAAGGGTTGAAAACTGGAAATCGAGGGTCATGTCTTTGACATCGATTTGATACCTTTTGGACATGGGAGTTTTGACGTTATTATAGGTATGGACTGGTTGTCTAACTATACGGCTGAAATAATTTGTCATGAGAAGGTAGTAAGGATACCACTATCGGATAGCAATATGCTTAGAGTAGTAGGAGAGTGACCAGAAGAGAAAGCGAGATTGTTGATGAGTGCTAAGGCTAGTGATAAGAAACAAGAAGAGATTGTTATGGTTAGAGATTTTCCTGAGGTATTCCCGGATGATCTATCTGGATTACCGCCTATTCAGGAAATTGAGTTTCGGATTGAGTTAATCCCTGGAGCAACGCCGGTAGCAAAGTCTCCCTATCGTTTGGCACCTTCTGAAATGGAGGAGTTGTCTGGACAACTCAAGGAACTCCAAGACAAAGGTTTCATTCGACCAAGTTCGTCGCCTTGGGGAGCGCCGGTATTGTTTGTTAAGAAAAAGGATGGTTCTTTTAGGATGTGCATTGATTATAGAGAATTGAACAAGTTGACTGTTAAGAATCGTTATCCACTTCCTAGAATTGATGATCTATTTGATCAACTGCAAGGGTCGCAGTTTTTCTCGAAGATAGATCTTAGGTCTGGATACCATCAGCTGAGAGTGCATGAGGATGACATACCAAAGACTGCGTTTAGAACTCGTTATGGACATTTCGAGTTCACTGTAATGCCCTTTGGTCTGACTAATGCACCAGCAATATTTATGGATTTGATGAATAGAGTTTGTAGGCCGTATCTTGATAAGTTTGTGATAGTGTTTATAGACGATATCTTAATCTACTCTAAGACTCAAGAGGAGCATGTAGAACATTTAAGGTTAGTCTTGGAACTGCTCAAAAAGGAGAAACTGTATGCTAAGTTTTCTAAGTGTGAATTCTGGCTAAGAGAAGTGCAGTTTCTTGGGCATGTGATAAATGGTAATGGAATTCATGTGGACCCTAGTAAGATTGAAGCTGTTAAGAATTGGAAA
This sequence comes from Tanacetum coccineum, assembly GCA_026074375.1. NCBI lineage: Eukaryota > Viridiplantae > Streptophyta > Magnoliopsida > Asterales > Asteraceae > Tanacetum > Tanacetum coccineum. The sequence continues at coordinate 23,382 of BQNB010012695.1, forward strand.
GCCCCTAGAACTCCGACTGAGGTTCGTTCGTTCTTAGGATTGGCTGGGTATTACCGTAGGTTCATTGAGAACTTTTCTAAGATAGCTAAGTCTCTTACTATCTTGACTCAGAAGAGTAAGACTTTCGATTGGGGTGAGGAACAGGAATTGGCATTTCAGACCTTGAAGGATAAGTTGTGTAATGCGCCTGTTCTAGCTCTCCTCGATGGACCAGAAGACTTTGTGGTATATTGTGATGCGTCCGGGATAGGACTAGGTTGTGTGTTAATGCAAAGAGGTAAAGTGATAGCCTATGCGTCTAGGCAGTTAAAAATTCATGAGAAGAATTATACTACCCATGATTTAGAGTTGGGTGCGGTTGTGTTTGCACTTAAGATCTGGAGACATTATCTATATGAGACAAAGAGTGTCATCTATATGGACCATAAGAGTCTTCAGCATATCTTTAGTCAGAAGAGTTGAATATGCGACAACGTCGCTGGATAGAGTTGTTTAGTGATTATGACTATGAAATTGGCTACCATCCTGGTAAGGCGAATGTGGTGGCTGATGCCCTAAGTAGGAAGGAAAGAGTAAAGCCTAAGAGAGTTAGAGCTATGAATATGATCCTTCAATCGAGTATCAAAGATAGGATACTGGCGGCTCAGAAGGAGGCTGCGGATGAGTTTGTAGTATTGCAGAAAGGTTTAGTTGAGATGATAGAACAGAGAAGTGATGGAACTTTATACTACCTGGATCGAATATGGGTACCTTTAAAGAGTGAGGTGAGAACCCTGATAATGGATGAAGCCCATAAGTCGAAGTACTCTATACAGCCAGGAGCTGATAAGATGTATTATGATTTAAAAGATAGGTATTAGTGGCCTGGAATGAAAAAGGATATAGATGAGTATGTTAGTAAGTGTTTAACTTGTTTGAAGGTTAAGGCTGAGCATCAAAGGCCATCTGACTTGCTCCAGCAACCTGAGATTCCGGTATGGAAATGGGAAGGGATAGCTATGGATTTTGTGACTAAGTTGCCTAGGACTAGTAGTGGGCATGACACAATCTAGGTCATTATGGACCGATTGACTAAGTCTGCTCATTTCCTACCTATGCGTGAGGATTATAAGATGGAAAGGTTGGCTAGATTTTATTTGAATGAGATAGTTGCTAGACATGGTGTACCGATCTCGATTATATCAGATCGTGATAGTCGTTTCACATTGAGGTTTTGGCAGTCAATGCAAGAGACATTAGAGACACGTTTAGACATGAGTACGACTTACCACCCTCAGACCGATGGTTAGAGTGAGCGTACTATTCAGACTTTGGAAGACATGCTTAGAGCGTGCATCCTAGACTTTAGAGGAAGTTAGGATGTTTATCTTCCTTTGGTTAAGTTTTCGTATAACAATAGTTATCATTCTAGTATGAGATGTGCTCCGTTTGAGGCATTGTATGGTAAAAAGTGTCATTCGCCAATTATGTGGGCTGAGTGGGATAAGATATGTGTTTATGACTGCTATGTGAATATTATGTGTTGTATGATTGTTTGGATCGGAGGGGTACGCATATCCCAGTATTTGTATGGTTATTGGAGCAGCTGGGTACAACTATTCTTGTATGTGTGAGGTCCTGCCTTAATCTAGTGATCCAGCTGGTAGGCCATTTAGGTGCGCAAGTGACATATGGTGATCGACTAACAAAATGGATAGGTCGTGTTACATGATTAGCGAGGATGCTAAGTCATGGGTTGTTTGCTATATTCTCTTCATTTGCCCTATTGTCCACTTATTTTAAATATTGACATAGCTTTGGGTTTAAGGTTAAACCTAAACGAGCTCTACCAACATTATTTGTTAAGTTTTTGATATCATTTTCAAAGTGAAGTGAAAGAGGAATAAGTTGGTCATATATGATAAGCCAGAACATAGAAGTAATCCCGTGTGGATTTTTCTATGTGAAGTCTTGTTTTATATTATATTGTTTTAGTATTTAGATGATTTTGGTTTAAGTTTGGATTTGGACCCCTGTGAGGGCTATTGGAATTGTAAGAGGTTATGGATTTGATTGTGATTTGGGACATCACTCGAGGTTGTTCGAGGTTGATGGTCTTCGTAACACTTGAAGTTTATGCATTGTAGTTTTCTATATATTGTATTTTTGTTATGAATTATCATTATGTATTGCGCTCAACTCGAGTTTATCGCATTGACGGGTGTGACCTGTAATGAATGAACTTATAGAGGTCAAGGGTGGGTTGTTAAATAAGCACCTAACCCCTAGTTCTTTTGAACAAGATATCCTCTAATTCCATACTTATCATAATATGTTTCCCTTATCTCAAAATTGAACCCAAAACACCATTCTAGAAGCCTATAGGGGCCGGCCAAACATAGGGCACCCTTAGGGTTCGGGTTTTGTCCAATTTAGTCCATTGGTTTATTATTTAAATGTTCGTTAAGTTAGTTATTAAAAGTAACGGTAACTAACGACTATTTAAATCTATTTCGTGAAGTATAAAACGTACTCTTCGTGTCTTAACGTGTGTGCCCCCAATAGGCTCACGTATTCCTAATTGCATAACATGCGGATCCAACTAACATATTCCAACAATTTTTTGCCCAATATCTTTCAACCAACTTCTTCACAAAACCTTTACCCCCTGAAGAGGATGTCTATGATGCCTAGTTATTCTTCACTTTGTCCCTACCCATTGGTAGAGCTTCTCGCACCTCATCTTCGTCTTCATATTCATCCACTGCGTTGATTAAAACCACCTTATGTTGATTCGGATGTGTTGAACGAGGTCAACTCTGATGTCTTTAACCGTTTACTTTTATTTCTTGCACGACTTTTCTCAAATGATGGACATTCACCTTTGCATTATTACGTATTTTAAAATTCTCCACTTTGATGAAGGTTTAAATGTGTTTCGATTCAAAAGCATATTCATCAATAGCATTTTTCAAAGACATGTGGGTCATTGGTTTAGCTTTTGCTCCTTATAACGACATTACTGTAAGTCGAACACAACTGAGAATTTTAGGACGCGTAGTCTTCCATTTTCCAGACATGGAATCATAGGTACGAATGTCAATTACCCCCACTATTTGCTCAAAATAACCTAATGCTTCTGTCCAAAATCCATCCGTTTTCTTCAAATTATCTTTGACGCTATATTTGGGCGTATGAATCCATCCTTGGCACAATACAATTTCTTCAGCCATCTTGATGCACATATGTATATAAACCAAAAAGATCATTCAGGTTAAATTAAAGGGCTAATGAAATGATAAAGTATCATAGTTCACGATTTCCTTTTATAGTATCGAATAAAAAAATTTTGCTATCTATGTATTAAACTATGAATTTATTGTATTTTTATTTTGTAGTAAGACTATTTAGCCCCTCCCTCCGAGTTAATAAAAATGAGGGCAAAATGATCACTAAAATACAAAAATAAATAACAATAAAATCGAGTTTAGTACACTAAAACGTCAAATTTTTTTTTGATACATAAAAAAGGAAGCGTGACCACTATGATACATTTAGTTGGCCATTAGCCCTAAAATAAAAGGTAAAGCTTTTTATAGTGTAAACCCATCCAATGATGATGCCCTAAAGGAGGCAAGAAAAACTGAACATTAATTTGTATTTAATATATGCACTAATCATATTCAGGGTGCACTATTATTAGTAAAAATTTGAAAAAAAATCGGTACTAATTGTACACGTTTTGCATTCGGGGTATATATGCACGTAAACTATGAATAAATTAAACTCGAAAGCTATTCTAAAAGTCCTGTTGTTTCTGCCATTTCTAGCTCTTTCCAACCCCGGGAGATGATGTCTTCTTTCAAACTTGCTGGTTCCATAATCCTCAAACGATCTTTCATCCAATATCGTCGTGTTTTTAACACCAACGATTGTTCCAACCTCTTCACCAGATCCCTCGTACAATTTCATCCAGTGGTGTCATCTCGCTTTTTAAATACCAATGGTGATGATCATGAGAACGATCGCCTTGATTCCACTTTTGAGGACGCCACTGGTCATGGTAAATTTTTTACAATGTACTATTGTACAAATTGGTTATGTTTGGGTAGTATAAAATATTGAAGTACATACGGATAAACGGTGCTTGGTAACTAAATTATAAGCATTTATTTGCTTTTAGGATGTGAATACGAACCAGTTAGGTTACTCGAATGGATATCCGTTTCAATAGTATATAGATCCAAACCATTCTAAATTTATTGATCAAATAACATTTGGGCAAATGACACAAAAATGTACTCTACTTAATAATCATTTCCAATCAAGGTATCGAACTTTTTTTCTTGCATAAAAAGACACCCAATTTATTTTTTTGGTCAATTTAGATATTTTCGTTAAATATTTAACGATCATCCGTTAAATTTTACATTTCAAGTCTACCGACCGCTACCACCACCACCAATCATCATCACCATCATCTTGTTTAATTTGTTCGGTGGATCTTATTATCAAAAATTCAAAGCTCTTTCAGATTATCTTTATTGGCCGTTTTAGATTATTTTATTATCGTCACCACACCACACATGACGACGATACAGCTTTCACATGGCTACTTTACTATTAAATGATAATATTCCCTTTCAATTTCACAAAATCAAAATAAAAGAGATTATAACTCTTATTCATTTCTTTTCATTATCATGTAACTTTGTCCATAGGATCGTATGTTTCTGCATAAATAGAGTTTGATCTCACATTACAATAGAGGCCACAATTAAGTTCGTTCAAGATACGTAAATAAGAAAGGAATCATTCCGAAGCTCCGGAATTGAGTTTGATCTCACATTAACTATAATATCCATGGATAATCTGAAAGATCTCTGAATTTTTGATAATAAGATCCCTCGAACAAACTAAACAAGATGATGGTGACGATTGGTGGTGGCAGTAGCGGCCGGTGGACTTGAAATGTAAAACTTAATGAATAATCGTTAAATATTTAACGAAAATACCCAAATTAGCCAGAAAAATAAGTTGGGTGCCTTTTTATGGAAGAAAAAAAGTTCGATACCTAGTGTAATTTGAACTAGACCCAAAACATAGAGTACCATTGATATTAGAGACATTTGGCCAAATAACATTTTAGTTTTTCCATTTTTCGTTCTTTTATACATTTTAACAAGAAAACAATGAAAATACCAACATCGCAACTATAGCAAGGCAAAATAATAACAGGAAATCGGCTTGAAGTTAAAAATATTAATGCTAGCAATTTCAATTCTTTTAATATTGTATATGGAACTCGACCTTTAATTTTTTTCTAAAACAAAAAAGTATATAAAAAAGAAACTAGCAAGGAGCTGGCACAAAATAAACATCGGGTTTCAAAGCCAATCCGGTCCACAGTAAAGAACTAGAACCACTAATCTACCTATACAGCCAAGAAACCACGACCTTTAAATCTTACTTGATTGGAATTGTAGACAAAACTGATTGTTGGATTTCAAGAATTACAGATGGGGTTTGGTCGATTCGAAAATCTAAAAGTATATCATGGATGCAAAAAGGGTGGAGTCCTCTCGAATCTTCAGATGCGAAAGGATTTGGCCCACCAGTAAGTTAACCTATCCTTTTCTATTGCAGCGATTTCAGTTGATGAATGATATTTGTTATGAAAAGGTACTAGGTGTGGCTGGAACGCATTTGCTTGGTTACACTTAGTCTTATATTCATATGCTGCAGAATCCGACCATTTATGGTTTACCAGACACACAGTTAATTTACTAAAGGATACGAGAGCTGATCTGGTAAGTGACACAACCTTAATCTTTGTTTATTTCTTTTTTGTGCAGTATGTATGGCTTCATCGTCTTCTTTAGATAATAACTGATATTTGCATTATACATGTCTTTATTTTCTACTGCTCCATTACCTTTTCACTTATATATTCATTGATATGATTATGAAAAACCCTGAAAGTAGACTTTTTGTGTGATCTCAGAGCTTGAATTTGCTACCTTAGTATAAAAGTGAGGTCAACATTTAGAAGAAAATTGCAGCTTTTGTACTGTACCCTTAACGGCCATTGAACCTTACCAATAACACATTAGAAATACTTAAACACAGCAATCAGTAATAAACAAACAACAACCAAGCACACGTCTGGAGATTCTTTACCAAATTTTCCTTCTCCCTCATCAACAACATTTGTTCCTCGTTCGGGCGTGCTCACTCTCTCTCTCTCCCTCTCTCTCTTTCTCTCGGAATTGGTTATTTTGGTTTCACAAAAAAATGTAAGGTTAAGATGGAGTAGGTTGTTTATTGTTGCTTTGTAACTTGAATTGGTAAGCTTAATATGTAACATTTATGGTTGTCATTTTGTACGCATCGTATTGACTGGTGTTTGTATGGTTTGTGTATAATTGAAGTGGTTTGATGTTCTACAAATCTTGACTAAAGTGTGTTCTAAACCACCAAAAACGCTGGGTATAAATATCATTCATTGACTTTAAAAGTCAAACAAATTCCAACACACAATATTGTGCATTTCAATTTATGTCTTTAAAGACTTGCAAGAGCAATAACCAAAATCTGGACTACTAGAAGTTCATGAACACAGATGTTTTTCAGATTTAGCATAACGACTGTACATACATGTGATTACCTACGTCCAAAATAAAACACCCAAATGTTGGCCCTTTTCGATGGATCTATGATCTAACTTTTGTCACAATATACCAAAAACAATGAATTGTAACTTTGTGAAATACAAGTGTTTTTTAATCTGTCATCCTAATCTTGATTGTTTACATGTCTTCCTATTTATACATAATGAAAAGGCATAAGCGAAAGGTTGTGATGGTTCAATCGAACCTCTTAACCAACGGTTGTGTCCTTTCACAATAACTGCCATATAACTAACTATAACTAACTTAACTAGCTTTGTTCCAGCAGATTGGGATTAACCCAATATTCACCCCCTTAATCACAATCGCTTTGTCGTAGATCTTTAACTCCAATAAGTTGTCTCATTGTTAGGAACTTGATCTTCGGTAGTGCTTTTGTGAGTATGTCAGCCTTTTGATATTCCCCACTTACGAATTCAACTTGTATGTCTTCTCTTTCAACGCACTCTCTTATGAAGTGGTACTTTGTATCAATATGTTTACTTCTTCCATGAAATACGGGGTTCTTCATCAGTGCTATAGCAGATTTGTTATCAACCATTATTGTAACTTTTCCTTCCTTTGAGTGTGTAAGCTTGCTTAGCAGTCTTTTTAGCCATAATGCTTGTGTTGCTGCTGCTGTTGCTGCGATGAATTCAGATTCGCATGATGATAGTGCTACAGTGGCTTGTTTTTGTGTGCTCCAGCTAATTGGTGATTCACCATAGTAAAATATTATTCTAGTAGTTCCTTTTCCTTCTTGAGTGTTGACTCCGTAACTACTGTCGCTAAATCCTTGTATCTTGTTTCCTTCATTATGCTTGTAGGTGATTCCAAAATCCTTTGTTCCTTTTACATAGCGTAGTACTTGCCTTATAGCCTTCATATGTTGCTCCTTTGGTTCTTGCATGAAACGACTAAGTAATCCAACAGAATAACTTAAGTCGGGTCTTGTGTGAAGCAGATATCTTAAGCATCCAATTAAACTTCGATATTCAGTTGAGTTGACCATTGTTCCTTCAGTAAGCTTTGTCAGTCTTGTTCCCGGATCCATTGGTATTAGTGTCTCGTTGCAGTCTATCATTCCAGCTTCCTTTAGGATCTTGTTTGCATAGGCGGATTGCTTTATTGATATGTCACCCCCAGTTTGTGTGACTTCTATTCCTAGATAGTAAGCTAATAATCCTAGGTCACTCATTTCGAATTTTTCTTCCATTTGAGCTTTAAACTTGTCGATCTCCTTCTTTGGTGTACCAGTGATGATTAGATCATCTACATAAACTCCTATTAGTAGTGTTGAGTCTTTTGATGTCTTCGTGTAGATAGCTTGTTCTAGTGCGCATTTCTTGAAATCTAATGACTTCAAGGTGTTGTCTAACTTTATGTTCCATGCACGTGGTGCTTGTCTTAATCCGTATAGAGCTTTTATAAGTCTATAGACTTTCCCATTATCTTCTCTCTTCATAAATCCTTCGGGTTGTGTGACGTACACTTCTTCTTTTAATTCTCCATGTAGAAATGCAGATTTTACGTCGAGGTGATGTACTTCCCATTTATTGTTAGCAGCTATGGCGAGTAATAATCGGATAGTTTCCATCCTTGCTACAGGTGCGAATACTTCTTCAAAGTCTATGCCATGCTCTTGTATGTAGCCTTTTGCTACTAATCTTGCTTTATGCTTGATTATATCTCCATTAGCATCTTTCTTGGTTTTGAATACCCATTTTAAACCAATTGCTTTATGTCCTTTGGGTAGAGTGGTTAATTCCCATGTGTTGTTCTTATTGATGGAATCTAACTCGACTTTCATTGCTTCAATCCATTTTTGATCGCTTGATGCTTCCTTGTAGTTCTTGGGTTAGTCTTCAGCCAATAATAATTCCTCGGTGTTCTCGTATAAGTCATTTAATGTTCTAAAGCCTCTTAACGACGTATGATCAAAGTGTGAATGTGAATTTGTGGTTGAGATTGAACCACTATCACTTTGATAGATTAATTGTATTGAGATATTGGGTGTAACTTAAGAATTTACTTGTGATGAACTTGTTGATGGTGTGTGAGATGTTTGAGAATGTGAGGGAGAGCCTGTTGTCGGTGATGCATATCCATCATTATCATTGTTAGGAAATTCATTGTCTTCTTCACTTGGTGAGTTCCTTGATCATGATGTTCACTTGTGACTTCAAGATTTTCTATTTTGAAGTCAGTCCATTCGGGTTCGTCGTTAAACTTCACATCTCTGCTATTACATATCTTTTGTGTTGTTGGATCAAATAATCGATAAACTTTTGATCCTTGTTCATTTCCTATACTACTTCTATCATCCAGCTTCGTCAAACGTTGTGATGGAACCTTTGCATATGCTATGCAGCCAAAAACTCTTAGCTTCTCTAAATTTGGTTTTCTTCGTTTAATTGCTTCATATGGAGTAATGTCTTCTAGTGCTTTTGTAGGAACACTATTTAAGATGTATATGGCGTGTCTAACAGCTTCAACCCAAAAGTTTTATGGCATGTTCGTTGCTTTCATCATACATCTTGTTGTAGACATAATTGTCCTGTTTCTTCTTTCAACTGCTCCATTTTGTTGCGGTGAGTAAGGTGCGGTAAGTTGTCGTGCTATACCATTTTCTTTACAATATTGTGTGAATTCATTTGATGTGAATTCTCCTCCTCGATCAGTTCTTAACATCTTTAATGTTGTCCTTAGCTCATTTTCTATCGTCTTCTTGTATTCTTTGAAAGTATCAAAAGTTTGATCTTTCGTACTTAAGAAATACACCCACATATATCTTGAGTAATCGTCTACTAACAAGAATATGTATTTCTTTCCAGAAGGTGTCGGCGGTGAGATTGGTCCACATAAATCTCCATATACTAAATCTAAAGGTGAAGTTGATCCAGCTTTTGCTCTTTTAGGAAATGGCGCTCTACTATGTTTTCCAATTAAACAAACATCACAGATTTGTGTTGTATGTTTAATGGCAGGTATTCCATGAACTAAATCCCTTTGAGCCATTGATTTTAGTGACTCGAAGTTGAGATGTCCTAGTCTTGCGTGCCACAACCATGTATCGTCCTTTAGATTTGCTAGTAGGCAGACAGGTGTACCTATCCTCAGATTTGCCTTATACAGTCGGTTTCTTTGTCGCGCAACTTTCATGAAGATTTTGTTATCCATGTCATAAAGTCGTAATTCGTCGTCTTCCATTACTACCTTACAACCAATTTCAGTAAATTGTCCAAGGCTCAATAAGTTGCTTTTTAAGTTAGGAATGTAATATACGTGTGATATAATTCTTTGTTTCTCGTCATCACATTCTATTAGAATTGAACCTTTTCCTTTGATCTCTATGTATGAACCATCTCCAAATCTTACTTTTCCACTGACCTTCTCATCTAACTCCTTGAAGTGTTCTCTCATTCTAGTCATATGGTTACTAGCTCCATTGTCTAAGTACCATAGACTATCCATATTTGTCTCTTTATACCCTACATCTTCTTCATGTAGTGAGACCTTTTGTTCTTCATCTTCTTTTACTTGTTTCCATTCATCTGAGTCTTCTAATATTGCCATTAATAAGGTTGGTTCTAAGTCTTCTTCAATAAGATCAGATTACTCATTTGCCTTTTTCCTTTGAGGACAGTTAGGTGCAATATGCCCTATCTGTAATCCTACTAGTTTAATCCATTACACAACAATAATCTATACCAATATGCTAGAAAATAAGAAATCTTAGAGAGAGAAAGTAGAGAGAGAAACAAGAAAGGAAGATTAGCTTAGAGAGAGTTTGGAGGATTACAAGTGAAATGAAATGTAACCAACACCCTTCACCAAGTGTGGTGAAGGGATATTTATACCCTAGCCTTCTAGTTGGCTCATGGGCTTTCTTAACGGGTCGGGCTTGGCTAAACTTGGGCTTTCACCCTTAACATGGACAACATTAGATTACAAACCAAGCCCGATGATACCCGACTAGCCTATTACATAACAAGACCTATTTGACTTAATGAGACCGATAACATTCTTGTTTGACTTAATATAATTAAGGCTAACAATCTCCCCCAATGTTGAGGTCTCTTTCTTCAAACTTCTCTGTATCACCGATGACATTGAAGATATGACGTTTAACGTTTATGCTTTGCCTTGTTATGGTCTTGTCTTGTTTGTAATAGCTTTGTTCATCCATGCTTTGTGATCTTGATTTTAAGCCTTTATCTTTTGACTTTAAATTCTTGAGATCGTTATCTTGCATCATCTCCTTGACTTGAATCATCTTGATTTGACTTCCTTGATCAACTTGTGCTCTTGACCAACATGCTCATACTTGTTACATTCTTGTTTGACATATGAGATTATAAGTCTAAATTCAATTGCCAGAACCTCCAGTTCATCTGGAGTCAAACATCTCATACCGAGTCGTCTGACAAGATACGTAAACCTATCTTCCGATAAAGCTTTAGTAAACAAGTCAGCTAACTGGTATTCAGTTCCGACAAAGAATAATTCAACAATACCCTTTTCAACCTGTTCCTTTATGAAGTGATATCTGACATCGATGTGCTTGGAATCATTAAGTCAAACAAGAATGTTATCGGTCTCATTAAGTCAAATAGGTCTTGTTATGTAATAGGCTAGTCGGGTATCATCGGGCTTGGTTTGTAATCTAATGTTGTCCATGTTAAGGGTGAAAGCCCAAGTTTAGCCAAGCCCGACCCGTTAAGAAAGCCCATGAGCCAACTAGAAGGCTAGGGTATAAATATCCCTTCACCACACTTGGTGAAGGGTGTTGGTTACATTTTCTCACTCACTTGTAATCCTCCAAACTCTCTCTAATCTAATATTCTCTTTGTTTCTCTCTCTACTTTCTCTCTCTAAGATTCCATCTTATTTTCTAGCATATTGATATAGATTATTGTTGTGTAATAGATTAAACTAGTGGGATAACACACACTCCTAATGAGTGTGTCTTGACATAATGTAAACACAAAACTAAGCCTAAAAAGCTTAGATACAATTTTAGCTTAACAAAGAAATAGGGAAATCTCCCCTGGTGCACAGGCAAGCATAATAAGCCACAAGATGAATTTAAGCTATTGATTTTATGCGAAATTTAGTTTTTCACAGATTTGGGGATCTTTGAACAGCTCGGATGTGGGCATTTTGTTGATAACCTGAATTAGATTGGTTGATTCACTTAAGGTCAACTCTTGATTCTTCAAAAACAGGTGTGTTCGTTCCCTTTTTTTGATGATTTTGATTTCTGCCCCTTGATGATGACTTAATGTTATCCTCTCGATGTGGTTTTCTATTTTGAATCTTGGTTTTAGATTTTGTAACCGTGCCTAACCTGCGATGTTTTGATGCTTCTGGGTTATGGTTTTTTCGGTTTGATGTTCTTGAAAAAACTAAAACTTTGCAAAAGTGAAACCCTTTTTGATGTCGGTTGATTTAATCACAGGAGTGATTGATCCCTTGGTGACAGAAAGTTGGATTCACTTTGATACAATTGTTTGATAACCACACAAATATGATTTTTTGATTGTGTGTTCAATCGAATTTTGCAAAGTTTTGGCCGAAACAAAAATGGTTTTCTTGATTCAAAAACAGGAACAAAATTCTGGTATATGATGATTTGGTTTGCAACCAAACCAAGCTCTGATGCCAATTGTTCGCCCCAACCGTATGGATCTATGGTTTTAAACTTAGTCACGATATACCAAAAATATGAAATAAACTTAGTTTCTATTAATCTGTCATCATGAAGATGATTGTTTACATATCTTCTATTTATACATAATGAAAAGATGTCTTATGTAAAAAGATGTGATGGTTCATTCGAACCAACAGGTGTGACTTTTCACAATAACTGTCTATAACTAACTTTTAACTAACTTAACTAACTTTTGTTTTCCTGCAGATTGGGATTAACCCAATATGAGGATCCTAATGAGCCAAAAGACTTCCGGAAGACTATACATGTATGGTGTAGACATACTTCGAACACTTTCATTTAGGTATTGTCATATTATTTGACTTATAAAAGTCTATCCCTTTCCTATCTACAGAGAATTCTTCATGTTCAGTATGCGATACCAGAAAATATTTAGATCACCCCAGAATGCGCCACCTTATAATCAAGAATAATTCGTTTGGATACCCTCACATGTTAGTTATAGTAGTCTTTGATGGTATCAGTCACGTGTTTGATCATATGTGTTACATTTATATTCGGCTAGTTTGCAAAAAAAAGGTAACCAACGTTTAAGATTTTTAAATAGCAAAAATTACTGGCCGTCTTAAGTTCAATTCATGTAGGTTTTAGTTGGGTATGCAGTAGAACATGGTGGTCACAAAACTTAATTATATATGAGCAATTGACATTTTTTTTCCAAACAAACAACTATTAAAAATGTAATCTCTTTTGTAATTATATGTACGGGGTTAATTGTGACATTCTGTGTTTCACTAAAGTGTACCTTGGGCTCAAGTTTGGACATCTTCTAAAGTTGGCGGGGTGTTTGTGGTGTCGGCTAATTCAAGAATAGTCAGTGGTATGTGTTTAATTACACATACCTTTTACCTTGAAAAACGGACTTAAATGACCAAAAACAGACAAAAACTGCCAAAGAAATGTTTGTTTTGCATTTGTATTTTGCAGGAAACGGATATCACACAAAAGGACGAAAAACGAAGCCAAAACGACAAAACCGAACATGGAATGAAAAAGACTGTGAAAGACAAAGCCAAATCGAAGCCGAAAAGTCAATCAAGTCAAAAAGTCAACAGAAAATCAACGGTCCAAAGTCAAAGTCACTCCGACATGGTCGAAAGTCAAAAGAAAGTCAAAGAAGAAAAAAAAATATAACTGTAGGGACTGAAATTGCCAATTCCCTAAGTTATATTTACACAAGAAAAAGAAGAAAAGGAAGAAAATAAAGAGGAGGGCCAAATCTGCCAATTTGGAAAATGAAACCACAAGGGGCAAAACTGCCAAAAGATAAGAGTTGTACACACAAGGACTTGTGATGAAATGTGTTATATAACCCTGAGGGGGTGTTCTTGCCAAGTTTTCAAACCCATTAACACCCAAGGACGTGTACTGCAAAGCCTCTTATCACCATGAGGGGTTGAAATTGCCCAAACCCCAAACTTTCTCCTGTCATCCCCAAAAAACTATAAAACTCGTTTCCCGCCCAAGCACAAAACCCCATTTTCCACTGTTCATCTCTCCCACCTTTTACCCTGCAACCACAAATTACCCAAGAGAATCATACCTTTCCCCCCCTCTCTACTAAAACCTTTATGCCCATGTGGGCAATCCATACCTACGACTCGGGCTCCAATTACATGAATTAAGGGTCAGATTGGTTTTGGGTTTGCTCCTCACCAAACAAACACAAAAAAGAAACACAATGCAAAGGAGCTTGGCAGCTTATAAAAGAGGAAGAAAGATGAAGAGTTAGGGAGTAGTTTTAGAGTTTTTAATTTTCTTTGTAATTTTCTAAATTCGTGTACTGTTCATGCAATTAAGTTTTAAAATCCTTTCAATTTCAGTTTAATGTTTTGTTACTACACTTGTACTCTTCCTTATTCATTAATAAAGCAAGTTCAATTGTGTTTGTGTTTTAAATTTCAAGTAATAAGCCATTTTTTAGCAATAAGCTTGTAATAAGCTGTTTTTAGCTTATTACATTCTCTTAAGCTCAAAAGTTATACAAAACTTGTTAAAAGCTTTTATAAACTGTTTTTGTTCATTAGTGTTCAATATCTTCCATTTGCATTCAAGTTCATTCAAATTTGGAAGCTTATGGAGTAATAAGCTAATAAAAGCTTATTGCTAAAAGCTCAAGGTATAGAGGCTAGGAGCCATATAGGTCTTGATATGAGGTCACTCACTCAGAAAGAGTGACCTATAGCTTCTGAGACTACAAAGTTAAGGTTTCAACTCTTACTTTCAATTTAGTATAAAAATTTTGCTTAATTAATTTCTTAATTTTTTCATGTTGTTTCATTATAGCGTAATCATGTTTTGATTAGTTGCCTTTTGCATGTGGTGAGTTCATTTCTTTAGTTTTTGTTGAGTTTTTCATTTCTAATTCTGTCATTTAGTGAGGAGGCGAGGAGAGAAACTAGCTTATCCTACTTAATTAAGCGGTCAAGTTTTAGGTTTTAATAGCTTGATGTAGTTGAATAAGTGTGAGTAGCTATAAGGTTTCAGCTGTTTTAGCTTTAAAATAGATTTTAAGCTCATTTTAGTTTGGACAGTATAAGTAGAGGAGTGTTTGGTTCAAGCTCAATTTGACTCTAAAAGTCAACATCATTCTGTCAAATCCTTTTATTAAGTTGAGTTTATCAAAGTTATCAAGTGCTGAACAGGTTTTGAAAATTAGTAAGTTGAATTACAAAGTTTTGAGCTCATGAGTTTGTGCCAGCACCAGGCATTTTTAGTAGTTTGATTAGTGTTGGCTTTAAAAATTACTAGCTTTCCTAGTATTCATTATTGTTTTTAAATCAGGATTAGATAACATACATTAGTAGTTCTTACTTAAAAGTTTTAGCCTCAAGCAAGCACTTGACAAGTGGCAACAGCAATAGCATTATCAGCAACAGTTAGTGTCTGGTTGCTTCTAATCTTTTAAGCCTCTTAGTAGATTTCTAGTTAGGAGTTAAGGGATCTAGTTTTTAGCAAAACTCATAGACTCCATTAGCCTTTCTTATAGAGTATCCATTAGTTTCTCATTTTTAAGCTTTTAATATAGCTTAATTCTCCTTTCAAAAGTAGTATAGCAACATTTAGGATTTTAGCTTATTTTCTAATAGATTTTCATTTCTAGTTGTAAAAGTAAAAATCCTTTTATCTAGGTAAGTTTTAGATTTATAGCCTAGCTTAAATTCAAAAGTTCAGCTTTTTAGATTATGAAATAACTGTTTAGCTTATAAGAAAAAGCTTAATCCAGGTTAAGCTATAACTTGCACTTTTTAGTTCAATTTTTCTTGTATTGTTGTTAGAGCTTTAGCTTATTTTTTCTAGACATCCTTAGTATACATCCTACCTACATATACTTCTTTTGTTTTTTCCCCCCCCCCCCCCCCCCCCCCCCCCCCCAAACAACACAACACCCCCCCAAACAAACACCCCCCCCCCCCCACACCACACAAAAAAAAAAAACACCCCAACACAAAAAAAAAAACCCCCCCAACACCTGAAAAAAAAACAAAAAAAAAAGGGGGGGGGTAGGGGATGAGTTTGTGTACATTATAGGGAATAAATTCGAGGATTCTCCGGTGTTTCGTGTACTGTGTGCAATATAGAGGGGGGATGAGGAGGAGATGGTGATTGGTGAAGGGTCTTTTATTAAATGGTGTTTAGAATAAGCGCTGGGTGATTCTTTGGAGTGGTTTAAGTGTTTGCTAATCGCAATTTTTAAGAAGCCAAAATTATGCAAATATCGTAGGGTCTGTTGGTTAATTGGGCAATATTTAAGTACCGTGTGCTAGACAAGGGTAATGGCACAATATGAGCCCGCCTACCCTTTGAGTTTATCTGTTACTATTTCTACCCTACTTCTTTCTAGAATAATAAAATAGGTTTTTTATTTTAAATTTTTAGTGTAATAAAATTAGGGTTAGTTTTAATTTGCAAAATTAGGTTGCGATTAGTGTAGAAAAAGTTGGGCATTTTTGTTCTATTGATTTTCCTGCAACATTTTAGTTATAAAAACCATTTTCTTTATTTTTCAGTTTAATTGTATTTTCTAGAAGTAAAAATAGAATTTTTTAGCAATTTCTTTTTGCTTAAACAATTCAAGAAAATAGAAAAAGGTTGGAAAAAATATAATTCTTTTTGTAAAAAATTCTTTTTAATTCTAGTATTTTTGAAAAATAAAAATAGAATTTTAGTTTTAATTTTTAGAAAAAGTTTATTTTTAGTTAATTCATTTTTCTTAAAAAATTCATAAAAAATTCAAAAATTGTTAAAAAATTCTAATTCTTTTTCCTAAAATTTTCTTTTTAAAATTGGGTGATTGTTAGGGGTATTAAGTGGTTATTAGAAGTGCCTTAGATTTTAAATCTTGTTTTTAGCTCACATTTTTAGTTAACGTTTGTTAATTTTTCGTGCTAGTTAATTGATTTTAGTTCTTAATCATTTCTATAGTTTAATTGTGCTATTAAATTCTAGTTTAATTCAAAAGCCAAAAATCTTTTAACCATCTTGACTGTATCAATCTCTCCTTCAACTCACATCTCGACTGTATCGATTCGCCAGCACACCTCGGTGGGGATAAACGACCAGGGAAAAATTCTAGACTACGTCTCGGTTTTATTGAATTTGTTTTCTAGACTACCTTACTCGAGTATATTTTTATATTTTTTTATTATATTATAATATATTTTAAGGTGTGGTTTGGACGGATCAATTTTTGGCGCCGCTGCCGGGGAGGCTGTAAAAACGATTATCGTTACGTCAATCAATTTGTGTTTGAAGCTGTGAATATTTTTATATAAAAATAAAAAAAAAGTACAAAAATATTTTCATTTTCTTTTAGTATAATTATCATTTAAAAAAAAATAAAAAAAAAAAGAAGAAAACCAAAAAGATAAAAACATTGTCTTTAATTATCAATAAAATTCACAAATTGGTAAAATACCAAAATATAATATTCTCAACTGAGGTATTATCATAATAACTTCCGGTGAACTTGTTGGTTCCCAACTCGAACAAAAGATTTAAAACTTGCCTTTGTGTCACTTGTGAAATACGGCTCACCTTTAATTGATAAACAAACTATAAGAGGGTATAAGAGTTTTCCGGAGTGACTACGACCGAAAGGAGAGAGGTTTTTAATAGCTCACCACCCCTCCACCCCCCGCGCTTTCCCGCTCCTCCGCTCCTTTGTGCGTTTTTCTTTTAGAGAGCTACCGTGAAACGAGTTGATTATTGGTTTAAGTTGTCTTATCTCATTTTGTCCGTTAAAATAAATTTGAATTAATTGAAAAACCAAAAATAATTCTTCTTTTCTTGCATATTGAATTCTTTTTCTTATCCATCTTTATGTTTAATTCTTATGACGTCATTCGCTTATCGTTTGAATCCGGTTTACGCGATTAAAGAATGCGCGACTTGTGGAGTTTTGTACACTGCAAACTTTATGTTTGCTTCAAAAAGGGTCTGAGACAAGATTCTTGTTCCTAAACCCTCTCGAAATTGTCAAGGTGTGCTAGGTTGTGGAACCCCGGTTCATGGTCCCGTATTGGTCAAGATTGCCTTTTACGAAAGAATTTTAAGGAAGATTGTTTACATATATGTGGAAAATGAATTTTTTCGAGAACCTCAAGATACTTCCGAATCTTGCCGATGACAATACCAACGTTGTTATGCTCCTCAATAACAGAAAAAAAGAGAAAAAAAAAAGCCCCTTCGTTGGACAATACAGGACCCCGTGAAAATTCCTCACCAAGTCTCCACACATGACCAGTTGTCACGAGTGCGGTGATTCGTTAGATGGAATCTTTTGTCGACAATGCACTTGTAAGTCTTGTGGGAAAGGTGCTCATTACGGTTATAATTGCCCTCCGAAAGTTCCGATTATCTCTAATCCGGAACCATGCAAAAATCAAACCATTGGTGAGCACCTACAAAACTTGCAAAGTGTGCAACAACAATGGTCTGTTTCGTACATGCCAAAAATGCGGGTGCAATGAATACGATGGAGTTTGTTTTTACTGTAAAGTTGGAAATGGAACACCAATCAATGTTTCAACTCCGTACTCTTCTAATAGGGGTGATTATCGGGGGGGGGGGGGGGGGGGGCAAGTTTAGGTGGGGGGCGGAGGGTGCTTCCTGGCGGAGTGCTGTGGGCCTCCACAATCTCCCCCAATACGTGCCAAACTCATGAAAGATACGTGGTAACGATTCTCATACGGTTACGATTGGCAACCTCAAGTCCCGTTATTCGACAATCAGGACCAGTGTTCAATCAACACTTAGGTTAGTTTCCACAAACTTCACCGAGTTTTCCACAACAATATCTTTGTTGTGAAATTACGGGGTCCCCTCATGAAACCTTCCAGGTCAACTAATGAATAAACATTATCATGAGCAAATTCTTGCTATGATTCAAATTCTTTTGGTTTTGACCAAGTTCAACCCCCGCAATATACCGTCAATCATCCAATCTTCAATCCTCAAAATGACCTTCTCAATCTCAAATAACTATGGAACTAATGACAACCTACGTGATTTGGTTTGGTCCAAGCCATACACAGAAGGAAGAAAAAAGCGAATCGCGAAGACAAGCGCTAAAGACGATATTGAAGATTCCCTTGATATATTTGCCATTTTAATTATGTTTTTGGTCTTTTGGGGTTATTTTTCATGGTAAAATATATGTATAAATTAGCGAATACCATTCGCCAATGTGTCTAGTCTTCAAAGAATCCCATACATCTTTTGCGGTTTTATGCTTTGAAATTTGAAGCAATTGTTCTTCGGGTAAAGCTTGGTAAAGAAATGCGATAGCAGTCTTATCTTTCTTGTTGTCAGCTTGAGTTGTCTCTAGTGGCTCTATCATTTCCCATAAATAATTCGAATTGCCCATAATGAGTAATTCAAGGGTTTTAGCATCGGACATTGGAATTGAGGTGTACTAGTAGTACTTACTTCTTCCTTTGAACTTTCTCCACTTTATTTTGTCATATCTCTAGGATATTGTATAAATCTCCAAATGAAATATCTAACACTAAGTGTGTCAAAATTTCTCTTTCTGGGGAGCTCTTTTGTTTTGTGCCTTATAAGCTATCTATAACTTATGGGGAACTAGTTTTTCAAAAACTATCCTTGGAGATTTTATATTCTTAGTTGAATAACCTAAGATTAATTACTCCTTAAATTATCCCTTTAATATAATAAGAAGTGTAATAACTATGTTACTATATTTATCTACAAGCCTTGAAAAGATACTAACTTAAAAAACTAAAAGGAGTAACTTTTCTAAAAAATATATATATAAATACTAATATAAAATATGTAAAAAAAAGTGGAGGGTTTTATGGTTTTTTTTTTGAACTTGATAGGTTTAATAACCCTGTGTCCTTTGTGATGCTTATAACTTGCGCCTCTTTTTTTCTTTTCGGAGAGAGACGCGTCTCTTCTTGAGACCGGTTCTCCTTTTTCTTCTTCCCTTCTTGTGGTGGTTAACCGCCGATTAAATGGTCGGTTTAACCGTCTTTATCTTCTATGGTTGTGTTCTTCTTGAACCACTAGATTCCCTTTGATTATTGTGCGAAATTTGGGGATCTTTTGAAACCGTCTAAGATTTGGGCCTCTGTGGATAACTTGAATCAATTGATGATTCGATTAAGTGTGCAAGTCTTGATTCTTTGAAAAATAGGTGTGTCGTTCCCCTTTTTTGATGATTTGATTACTGCCCCTTGATGATGACTTATTGTTATCCATTCGATGTGGTTTTCTGTTTTCAATCTTGGTTTTGGATTTTGTAACCGTGCCTACCCTTTGATGTTTTGATGATTCTGGGTTATGGTTTTTTTTTTGGTTTGATGTTCTTGAGACAGAACTTGCAAAAAACAAAGATGAAACCCTTTTTGATGCCGGTTGATTTTATCACAAGAGTGATTGATCCCTTGGTGACAGGAAGTTAGATTCTCTTGATACAATTGTTTGACAAACACACGAATATGATTTTCTGATTGTGTGTTCAATCGAGTTTTACAAAGTTTTGGCCGAAAAAAGATATGGTTTTTTTGATTCAAAAACAGGAACGAAAAAGTTTTATTTCTAGTATATGATGATTTTGGTTAACAACCAAACCAAGCTCTGATACCAATTGTTGGCCCTTTTTGATGGATCTATGATCTAGCTTTAGTCACAATATACCAAAAATAGTGAATTGTAACTTTGTGAAATACAAGTGTTTTTTAATCTGTCATCCTAATCTTGATTGTTTACATGTCTTCCTATTTATACATAATGAAAAGGCATAAGCAAAAGGTTGTGATGGTTCAATCGAACCTCTTAACCAACAGTTGTGTCCTTTCACAATAACTGCCATATAACTAACTATAACTAACTTAACTAGCTTTGTTCCAGCAAATTGGGATTAACCCAATACCAAAACCCAACACCCTTAACGGCCATTGAAACCTTACCAGACCCAACAACCATTGATGTAGATGCCATTAATTCTTGATCTTGAGAACCCGTTATTAAGTATGCAGTGGAAATTTTTTGAATTTTCGTCACCTTCCATGGCCCATTTGACTTTCGCTTTTTGCATTATGTCCAGCCTTTTGAGAATTGAGATGTTGCAAGTCCTCAAGGTTTTTTTAACAGTGAGAGGCGCTATTCAATCTCGGCATCGTCAAGTAAACCCAATTCTGCTTTAACATCAAAGTGCTCAATTTTTGTTTTCAACTCACGACATAAAGCATCATTGTTAAGAACTGTATTTTGTCTCCAAAGACGAATTTCTTTTTTCAGCTCTTGAAGTCTAAGCTTCAAGGAAATGGCCGGGTGAGGATTGGAACTTGTATTGTGGGAATCAATGAGGGGAGACCATGATCGAGAGACTATGTCCGGGAAGTCTTTATCAAGTATCCAAGAATTAAAAAACTTGAATGGGATAGCCGCATAATCATGGGAGTGAGTTTTAAGAACAATGGGACATTGGTCTGAGAGAAGGTTTCGAGGTAAAGCAGTGAGTTGTGCATTTGGCCATTTGGATACAAAGTGATGTGATACTAAGCAAGGGCGGAGCTTTCAAGGGACAAGAGAGGGTGGTGGCCCCTCTAGACTTTGACCCACTAGTGTATATTTATTAATATTTCATGTGTATTTTTTTAATTTCCAATTTAGCCCTCCCATAACATATTTTGAACACTTTTGACCCTCCCACATATAGTTTTCAAGCTCCGCCACTGATACTAAGATGCGGTCAAGCTTAGTTTAGTTCCAAATTTGTTTATCTGGGTGAACCTTTTCCCCCCAATTGGAAGATCGACAAGCTCAGAGTTGTTAATGAAATAATTGAATATCTTTGCACCATATTTGCAGAACGATGTCCCCATTCTTTCAGTTTCGTCACGAACTTCATTAAAGTCTCCAAGAACAATTGAAGTGGCATGAAAATTGTGAATGAGGGAGTTAAGACGATTCCACAGACAACACTTCTTAGAGTAATTTTGTGGAGCATAAACATAAGACACTCGATCCCAATTTTAGTCCATTCTCCGTAAATAGCAATAAACCCATCTTCATCATTCATGATTTTATGTTTAGTAAACAGAGAGTCATCCCATATAGCTATAATGCCACCCTATTTCCCGCTGGCATTTTCAATTGCAAAATCACAATATTGACTACCCCATAAAGATTGGATTAAAGAGTGATCTACCTGATTGGATTTTGATTCCTGGATACGAGTGAAGCTTAAATGATTTTTTCTACAAACATTCCTCGCCCATTCTTTTTTCGGAGTGGTGCCAACTCCGTTGATATTCAACGAAGCAACATTCATTGGTCCACCAAATTTTCTCCAATGATTTTTTTGACATCAGCTTCTCTACCAACCATGTGTTGAATGATTCAAACTAATGGTTACATTTAGTGTTCTTTAATGTTCAGTCAGTTAAGTATCCTAAGAGGTGTTTAGTAATAAATAAGAATGTCAAGAGTGTTTAGGAGTTATGCTTTTGTTTGGCTATAAGTATGGGTCTGTAAATGTTTAGGAGTTATACATTATCATTTTCAGTATGAACTAATCCAACCACTTGTTGCTCTATCTCATAGTGGTAAATGTTTAAAATGAATTACTATAAATTAATGAATGTACCTTGTTCATATCTCCCATCAGTAACATCCTTTCAACCAAATCATATCTAAGCTGCGCTACGAGACAACCTGACTCCAATGACCAAGGAACCTGAAATAGAGAATGATGGTAAAAAAAAATCATTGTTGTGACGACCCAATATTCAATCTACGTTATAATATGAAAATTTTACATGATTGTCTAACTTAAAGTAAATAATATATGACGTTGAATAATAACTGAACCTATCTGTTGTAACTTATCTAATAATAGATAAACGTATAAGATAAATTAGAAAAACTTCTAACATAGACAAAATAGGTAACATTCTTTCACCCTAGAGCTGGGCTACACGACTTTACTGACCAGGGAAACTTACATAATGACGGTATCATAGTTGCAACCACCCAAGATTTAATGTGTTGCAACTAGTTAATCACCAAACGGCCCCAAATAAGAAATGACTACGAAACTTTATGTTGTTTACCTAAAAGCTCATAACTTTGGCATCACAAGAAATTAGAAAGCGAATTGTATATAAAAATCTTTTGATTAACGTGAGATTGTTAATACGAATATGTTTGGATATGAAAAAGATCAAAAACTAATTAAAAAACTGGCAAAAGATAAACTGGAGAGCAAGTGTTTGGGGTGCTGTCAATTATGTTGATTCAATTCTTAAAATATTACACTTCGGTCAAGATTTCTCTTAGCCAGTTTTTAAATAGTTTTTGATTTCATTAAATTCAAACTTACTTTTATTAACAATCTCACGCTCATACACAGTTTTTAAATATACAGTTTGCTATATTATTCCTTCACAAGGAATTATATAATGATATTAACATAAACATGTCGAAATTATGTAGGTAATGTGTTAAAATCAATTTTGATTGCAATATGTGAGAAAAAGAGACTAAAAAGCCTAATGCGTCAAATGGGTCAAAAGTGATGGTTGAGAATTTTGACTGCAATAAGTGAGAAAAACAGATTAAAGGTTAGTTGAGACTTGAGATTATTTATGTTTGTGTGATGAACCCTAACCGATTATTAAATCCTCGAATGAACTTATTTTTTGAAAGTGGTTTTTGCCTAACGGAAAACTATATTTTTTTAAAAATAAGAGGTGTTATTGTATAGTGTTTTCTTCTAAGTAGCATTACTCTCTTATCATGTATTTTGGTAGAATATTGCATTGATGTTTTATTTTATAAACCAGAAGCTTCTCCACAAACTGCTAAGAATTGGCCAATTGATGAGTAATTGGGTTTGGTTTATTGTCTTTGATGATGGGTAGTGTTTATATCAATGACAGCGGTTCTGGTAAACGATTGCAAAAGTTGGCATGACCACAAACAGAATGTTTCCACTCGATGTTTCGTCGGTAAAAGAAAAGGCTATGGTTGTTAAAGCATGGAAAGATTCTGATATATGGCACCTACGTTATGGTCACTTGCATTTGAATGGCCTGAAATTGTTGAAGAACAAAGACATGGTTATGGGTTTATGATCTTGAGTTTTGTGAAGGCTGCGTTTTAGGAAAACAGAGTCGAAACTCATTTTCGGTTGGAAAGTCTTGGAGAGCTTCTCGCCATCTTGAGCTAGTCCATGCCGACCTTTGTGGTCCAATGAATACCGAGTCGTTGAATGGTAATCGTTACTTTTTTCTATTAATTGATGATTACAGCAGAATGTCTTGGGTTTATTTTTTAAAATCCAAATCTGATGCATTTGAAACTTTCAAGAGATTCAAAGCTTTTGTTGAAAAACAAAGTGAGTGCTCTATTAAGGTGTTACGCACAGACAATGGAGGTGAATTTTGCTCCAAAGTTTTTGATACTTTTTGTGAGCACCAGGGGATTCATAGAGAGCTCACATCACCTTATACACCAGAGCAAAATGGAATCGCTGAACGGAAAAACCGAACAGTGATGGAGATGGCTAGAAGCATGTTAAAGGAAAAAAAGCTTCCGGATAATCTTTGGGCAGAAGCGGTTGCTACTGCTGTGTATCTTTTGAATTTATCCCCTACAAAGGCTGTTCTAAACAGGACACCTTTTGAAGCATGGAGAGGAGTGAAGCCAAGCGTAAGGCACTTGAAAGTTTTCGGTTGTGTAGCATATGCTTTGATAAAAACATCTCATCATAAGCTTGATAAAAAGTCAGAAAAATGTATCTTTATCGGATACAGTTTGCAATCCAAAGCGTATCGGCTATACAATCCAGTTAGTGGCAAAATAATCATAAGTCGGGATGTAACGTTTAATGAAGCTGCTACTTGGCCTTGGAGTATAAACAAAGATGGCAAGACGATACTTATTCCGTGTGATGATGACACTCCTACAGTCTGAACCAATATCAGAACCATCATCACCTGCTCATAGCATCACACACAGTCTTCAAAGTCCATCTTCGGGTTCCTCGAGTAGTAGTGATGCCTCATCATCTGACTCTCCTCCTCCAAAGTTTCGTGACTTGAAAGATATTTACGATTCATGTCAATTTGCTTTGTAAGTTTCAGACCCCACTGATTACGATGAAGCAGCAAAGAATCAAGTATGGCAAGATGCTATGCTTAAAGAGATTGAGGCAATTGAGAAGAATTCAACATGGGAATTGGTCGATGCTCCTGTAAATAAGAACATCGTAGGTGTCAAGTGGTTGTTTCGAACAAAGTGCCTTGTAGCGAAGGGGTACTCACAAGAACAAGGGATAGACTATGAGGAGACGTTTTCTCCCGTTGCTCGATTTGAAACAGTAAGGATATTTCTTGCTTTGGCTGCACAACTGAAATTACCCGTATACCAGTTTGATGTGAAGTCCGCCTTCTTGAACGGTGATCTTGATGAAGAGGTGTATGTTTCGCAACCTCAAGGCTTTGTTACTGGTGATTCTGAAAACAAAGTCTATAAACTAAATAAGGCACTTTACGGTTTAAAGCAAGCACCACGTGCGTGGTATAGCAAAATTGATTCCTTTTTTAAGGAAAACGGGTTTATAAAAAGTGAAAACGAGCCTACTGTTTTTGTGAAGAAAGAAGGGAAAGATGACTTTATGATGGTTTGCCTCTATGTGGACGACATGATTTACATGGGTTCTTCGAGAGCCATAATTGATGAGTTCAAGTCGTGTATGATGAACAAATTTGAGATGTCTGATTTGGGGCTTTTACAATATTTTCTGGGTCTTGAAGTGTTGCAGAAGGAAGATGGAATATTCGTGTGTCAAAAGAAGTATGCAACTGATCTTTTGAAAAGGTTTCATATGTCTAATTGTGAAGTTGAAGCCACACCAATGAACCCTGGTGAAAAGTTACAGCTTAATGATGGAACACGAAAAGCAGATGGAAAATTCTTTAGAAGCATGGTAGGTGGATTAAACTATTTGACACACACAAGGCCCGACATTGCCTTTCCTGTTAGCTATGTTTCCAGATACATGCATAGTCCCACAAAGCAACATCTTGGTGCAGCAAAGAGAATACTTCATTACATTGCTGGAACAACAAATTTTGGTATTTGGTACACTAATGTTCCAGATTTCAAGTTAATTGGTTTTACAGATAGTGATTGGGCAGGGTGTTTGGATACGCGCAAGAGCACCTCTGGAAATATGTTTAGCCTTGGTTCTGGTGCAGTAACTTGGAGCTCAAAGAAGCAAGAGACGCTTGCCTTGTCGTCGTCTGAAGCAGAATACGCAGCGGTAACTTCTGCAGCTCGACAAGCTCTATGGTTGAGGAAACTTCTTGTTGATTTTGATTGTGAACAAAAGGGAGCTACAGAGATCTTCTGTGACAACAGGTCTGCAATTGCAATGGCAAAAAATCCAGCTTTCCATGCAAGAACGAAGCACATAGATGTGCAACATCACTTTATTCGTCATCTAGTTGCTGATAACAGAATTGAGCTGAAGTTTTGCGGTACAAGTGAGCAAACCGCTGATATCTTTACAAAGTCTCTCCCGCTTACCAAACACCAGTATTTTATGTCTCAGTTGGGAGTGTGTGAGTTTGAATCAAGGGGAAGTGTTGAATGATTCAAACTAATGGTTACATTTAGTGTTCTTTAATGTTCAGTCAGTTAAGTATCCTAAGAGGTGTTTAGTAATAAATAAGAATGTCAAGAGTGTTTAGGAGTTATGCTTTTGTTTGGCTATAAGTATGGGTCTGTAATTCTCTTGATAATATAATGAAATAAAACAGTTACCTGCTCTATCATTCCAACACCATGTCATAGCCGAGACGTGAACCAACTTCTAACAGAGTTTGAGGTTTGAATGGTTTTTGCTAGTCTATTGTTGCAACGAATGATGTTTAAGTCGTTATTGGAGATAGAGAAGTTGGAAGAGGTTATTTGGAGGTAATATGAAATCTTCAGAGGTAAGCGACCATACACGTGCAGCCACAATATGATACATGAGCAAGGCGTGCACTCTTTCTTCATTTTGATTGTTTGGTGGCAGCCTAGAACTATCTTGAATAAGTCGATATCGAACCACACAACCTTCTTTCGCGTGCTCAAGTGCCTAATAGATTGCATACATGATCATTTTCAGTATGAACTAATCCAACCACTTGTTGCTCTATCCCATAGTGGTAAATGTTTAAAATGAATTACTATAAATTAATGAATGTACCTTGTTCATATCTCCCATCAGTAACATCCTTTCAACCAAATCATATCTGAGCTGCGCTACGAGACAACCTGACTCCAATGACCAAGGAACCTGAAATAGAGAATGATGGTAAAAAAAATCATAGTTGTGACGACCCAATATTCAATCTACGTTATAATATGAAAATTTTACATGATTGTCTAACTTAAAGTAAATAATATATGACGTTGAATAATAACTGAACCTATCTGTTGTAACTTATCTAATAATAGATAAACATACAAGATAAATTAGAAAAACTTCTAACATAGACAAAATAGGTAACATTCTTTCACCCTAGAGCTGGGCTACACGACTTTACTGACCAGGGAACCTTACATAATGACGGTAACATAGTTGCAACCACCCGAGATTTTAAGCGAATTGTATATCAAAATCTTTTGATTAACGTGAGATTGTTAATACGAATATGTTTGGATATGAAAAAGATCAAAAACTAATTAAAAAACTGGCAAAAGATAAACCGGAGAGCAAGTGTTTGGGGTGCTGTCAATTATGTTGATTCAATTCTTAAAATATTACACTTCGGTCAAGATTTCTC